>VWZP01002793.1:907821-957884 GCA_013396995.1 Dicaeum eximium
CCCGGAACCGGACGCGTGTCAGCGCCGTTCCTGCCACGCCCGCCATGGCGGCCCCCGGGCGCTCCCGGTCCCAGCGGGACACCGGGATCCCGGCCGTGGCGGCCGCCGGGCCCAGCCCCAAGCCCAGGCCGCGCGGGGCGGGCGAGCCCGAGCTCGACTCCGATTCCGAGCTCCATGGCGATCCCGAGCTGGAGCTGGAGTGCAGCTCGTTCCTCAGCGTGGAGAGCGATGAGGAGCAGGGCGGCGGGACGCCCTGGCCCTGGGAGCACGGGGAGCGCTCGGCGCCGGCCGCGCTGCTGGAGCGGTGCGTGGCGGCGGGCGCCGTGAGCCAGGTACCGCGGTGACAGCGGGCAGCGCCGCGGAGCAGCGCGGCTTGGCGTTCTTCTCGTCAGTTGGGCCGTACTGCGGAGCGCGGGAGAAGAACAGCTTTAAACTAGTGAAAACTATTATGGGGCGTTTGCTCCGTACGTTCTTGCTGCTGATTGCGTTTTTCCCGTTGTCTTACTTTCGAAGGAGAGCTTGGATTTAACTTGCAGAAGAACACCATGCTTTGCGAAATTTTCAGAGATGGAAGAAATGGTAAACATGGAAGCTGAAATCAATGAGGTACAGCCTTTACTATTGTCAGTGTACACTCAACACTTCAATACCTGGAGGTAATACAGGGCCCTGATGAAATATCAGACTGCCACATGCCATGTTGTTTCGTGTTTTGAGGGGTTTGTCGACAGTTGAGCTGTTCAACAGTTCGCATTTTTTTTCCCCAGTGAATTGAGTTATCATAAGGAAAACAAAACTATGAAACAAAAATTTAAGGGATAAGTAGAAGGATTCAACCAGCTGCCCCTTTAACTAAAGTGTTAGCTGAAGTTTTTTCAAGAAACAGAACAATAAAGAAGAATTTGTAGTTGAGTTCAGTACACAAAATCGTGTCTCTTTATGGGCAATTGTATCAGTTAGCAGTCGGTAATCTCAGACATTTCATACTGCTTTAATCAGCTGTTGCCTTGTATTTTGTGATGTTGGTTTAGACACTACATAGACTATGAAACTGCTTTGTAAGAGATGTAAGTAGGAGAGACATAGGTTTGAAGGGTAGACTATTCAGTGATTAAGGAATTGGCTGGAGAAGAGCACTGGACACAGCAGAAGGATGGGATACCATCCAGAGGGACTAGGCAGGCTTGAGAAGTAGGCTCACAAGAATCTCATGAGGCTCAACAAGACCAAATGTGGGGTCCTGCATCTGGGTCAGGGCAATCCCAGACATGAGTACAGACTGGCAGATGAACTCATTGGGAGCAGCACTGTGGAGAAGGACTTGGGGCTTCTTGTGGATGAAAAGTTGGACCTGACCTGGCAATGTGCAGTCACAGCCCAGAAAGCCAACCACATCCTGGGCTGCATCAAAAGCAGTGTGGCCAGCAGGGCCAGGGAGAGGATTCTCCTCTTCTGCCCCTGTGGGACCCCACCTGGAGTGCTGTGTCCAGTTCTGGGATCCTCAGGACAGAAAAGAAGTGAACCTGTTGGAGCAGTTCCAGAGGACAGCCATGAAGATGATCCAAGGGCTGGAACACCTCTCCTACAAAAACAAACAGAGAGAGGGATTGTTCAGCAGCCATCCGGTACTTAAAGGGGGCTTAAGAAAAGAGGGAGTGACTTTTTCCACAGGCAGATAATGCTAGGACAAGGGGGAATGATTTTAAACTGAAATATTTAGATTAGATTAGATTAGATTAGATTAGATTAGATTAGATTAGATATTAGGAAAAAATTCTTTAATATGAGGGTGGTGAGACTCTGGAACAGGTTGTCTAGAGAAGCTGTGGCTATCCCATCCCTGAAAGTGTTCAGGGCCAGGTTAGAGGGGCTCTAAGCAACCTGGTCTAGTGTGTGATATCCCTGCCCATTGGCAGGGGCTTGGAACTGGATGACTTATTTCAACCCAAGCCGTTCTATCATAAGTTCTGTGGTTTAGGAATGAATTGCAGGATCTGTCTTTTCCAGCACAAATCTCCAAATTACTAAGCTTGGTCTTTTTTAAAAGTCTTTTTCTTATTGACCTAAAAAGCCCCACCTGGTAGTAGAAATTCTCTAGAGACCAGGGCAACATGTTCTTGTGCTAATGCTTGCTCTCTTTCACACACATGCTCTCCCTGTGCTGCCACTTTCTCCCTTTATACTTCCTCCTCCACCCTGGATCAACAGTATCTGCATAAGTATGTTAAAAATGCATTTTTATTTTATGTTATTGCTATTGTAGATAAAACTGAAAACTGAAATTATGCAGTTGGAGAATGAGACAGCAGACATTACTCACAATTTTTACTTAGGTAAGTATAGTTGTACCGTAGAAAAACCAAGAGTCTTAAATTAGCAGCGGATTAATGTTTTATCTGAGTACATGACACTTCTAGAAGTTATTGCAGCAGTCATCTCTGAAAACCTTGTTAGAAGTGGTAGATGTTTTATTAACACCTAAAGCATGTTTCCATAGTATTTGAACTTGCACCCTCTACTGTGTCATAGAAGCTCAGCGTGTAACTCATTTTCCAAAACTGTGTGAGAGGTGTGGTCAGCTGCCCAGGGTTGGTGCATCATCAGTTCTGAGATCATCAGTAACCACTGGCCTGCATGTGCTACTCTGCTTCTTTTCCAGAAACTCAGTGTATTTCTGTTGCACCTCTATCCCCCTAAATTTATTACATTTTTCATTTATTTAATTTTTAACTTGGAGAGCACATGCATTGATTTCTTTATTATTACACACTTTGTCCACTATGATTTTGTGTGTGCTTAAACACATATTAACTTGTTACTGTTGTGCTAGACTAGTGAAATCTGTTGTGATAGTTCAATGCTATGGTATAGTTGACTTCATCTCAAAGAGAATTTACTTAAAACTATAGATAATGTTAAACAATTATATCTATCTCTAAAAAAGTAGGTATTGTGACTTTGAGTGCATGCTGATGCTAAGTCATATATGCTCCAACAAAAGCCATTCTGATTAATGTCTCCTGAATGTCAGCTGCAATAGATCAGTATTTTCCTTTCTGTCTTCAGGAGAAATTTTGCTCTTGTTTTAGCAGGACAATTGGTTCATCTTTGCAATTTAATTTTATAGGGAAAAAGTGTGAGATTTTGCAAGATATGAACAGGCACCTGGAAGCCATACTGAAAGAGAAGAGGGATCTCAGAAAGAGGTTGATCAAACACAGATGTCAAGAAAGCCTGCCTATTGAGGCTACTTATCACAAGTAAGCACACAAAATAATTTTTCTTGTTTGCAGAAGTCCCAATTAATTTGAACTAACAGAGTAAAAATTGTATGTTTTCAATATTTTTTCCTCTGATTAAAATAGACATAAAAAATGGTAGGAGAACCTCAGCTAAAAGCTGGTAGTTTACTCATTGATAAATTCAGAGGAAGGTAGTGATATGTATTTTATGAATATTTACTTAGGTTTACTTATTGGTTTTGTCTTTAGAAGTCTACAGAACAAGTCATGATGTATTGTTTTAAGCAGATGTGCTACATGCTGGATTTGTTATGCTTCTCCCAGGCAGGAGTTGTTACTTTAGCACTGGGTGTCTTCATTCCACTGTTGCTTGCTTGGAACTAAACGTGACTGATTTCCAGACATGCATAGTGCATGTTTTAAAAGTATAGTCCTTCTTCTTACAGTCTAAAAATCTAGCCAGGTACTGAAGGAGTGGCTATTCACTTCTGTAATTCTTGCCCTGCTTGTTGCTAAGAGTCATACAAGAGGTGTAATTGCAGAAAAATTAATTAGTTGGTTAGGAACTTGCATAAAGCTGTAAAAGGGGACTAAGAAAAGCAGGGCAATGAAAAAGAACTTACAAGTATTAAATTCTTGTTGTTTAGCACAACTTTTGAGCTCATTTTTGGTTACAGGTGTATAGTAGAGTTGTTGACTGAGGCTGTGACTTTCATTGAGAAGCTTGAAAGCCATTTGCAGTCTGTGAGAAGCATCCCTCAGATACCACATATGATCAGCAATATGGTGAGTAGTAAAAGAATTGAGCCAGCTGTCTTCTCCAGCATGAAAAATGCAATGCTGTTTGTTTGTTTAGGCTACTTCTATATCCTGATAGACTGAAAGGATGTATAGAGACTAAATCCAACCCTTTTCTGTTTCAGGACACCACTTTGTCAAAAACAGAGGTACTCGTGATAGAATTGGAGGAGCTGACAGAGCAAATATTGAAATGGGAAGAACTACAAAAGGAAGTGTATTCTAACAATGTATGCAATACTGCTGACTTGGACTTTGGCTTATGTTTAACCTAACAGATCCTTTTCCTCAAATAGGATGACTACTCAAAGACCTACATTCTTGGGGTCTTCTGTGAAAACTGCAACACAGGTGTCTTTTAATCCAACAGAGACTTTGTAGGTAGTTATATTTCAGTTATTAAGTAACAGTTCTCCAACTGTTTAGTAAAAAAAGGACAATGAGCCGGAGCTCATAGGAAGACAGGGTCCTGAGAAACCTGTTAAAGAGTTCCTTTTTGGAAGAGTTGGATAGGAGTCCCTTGGAGCCTGTATCTTCAATGGAAAATTGTTTTGGTTTTTTTTTTTACTTGCTATAGGTAAGCATCTTGATAAAACACTGTATTTTGTATGTCGCCATAAAACTTTAATAAAAGCACTAGATTTCAAAAGCTCAGTTTCTTGCTTTTAATTTTTTTTATAAAATCCTGTAATTAAAGTTACAGAGCAAAGTCTTGCATCCAAGCTTATGCTTCTATAGGAGTTCCAATCAAGAAATTGAATTAGTTTTAAATTGCAGTTTATTATGACTGATGTGGTTTTGTGGGAAAGCAGGAAATGGACTTGGTAATATATGGCAGGTCTACTGATTGGCAAACCATGCTGGTTTGTGGTAGTGATAAATATATTCTTCAGATTCTCTTTTTCTCTTGCTTGCCCAATTTTCAGTGTCCCACTTAGAATAAAACTCTTGTTCCATGAGTGAGATTGACAGTTTACCAAAACCATTGATTGTCCCAGTTTGTAACCCTCATAAAGAGACAGGTTGGTACAGTGTCAGTGGCAGGACATCCATAAACCAGGAGAGTTGGTTGTCTTTGGAGAGTGCCCAGTTTTGTATTCAGGATAGGGAGTAGACTGGAGCGGTGCAGATGTATTCCTTTCTACCATTGTGTCATTTGTTCTGTCAACATCTACCTGTTGATTTCTGTTGCTGAAATAAGAGCATTTTGCTTTCACAAAGTAACCACTGGGTGGCTCAGAACCACAAAGTTCGCAAGTTTATCTGATTATTGCATATAAACTTAAAGCAGAATTAAGGAAGAAATCTTTGGCTCTTTGTTGAGCACACTCTATTATGACTTACTTGTATTTGGTCTATATTATATTTGAACTTTTCTGAGAATCTCATTTTAATCTTCGTAATCATTCTGCAGAGTGTCAATGCAAGACATCCAATTTAACAATTCTCCAGTATACTGTGTAAGGTATAGCTGATGTTCCTCTGCTGCTGCTGAGAAAAGTTAAGAGGATAGAAACAATTTTAATTAGGTTTAAGTAGAATGTCACTAAGTAGAATCTAAGAATATAAACTGGTGTTCAAGTCCCACAGGCATAAATGGGGATTTTGTGTCAACACTTGCTGCACGTCATAACAGGATTTGAGTCCAAAGTCCCATGTCACTGTTGTTTCAGATGTGGAAATGAAGGTCTTCCACACAACTGCAGAGAACCTGACATTTGTAATGAAAATGCTTTGGACATTCTGTGACATGGGAGAAAACAGAACAATAGGTGATCATAGGTTGGACTCCATGAGCTTACCCTTTTCCAACCTAATTGATTCTGTGATTTTTGTGAATCAACGGCCTTTACGTCTTTTCTAGGCTTAGCCTCTCATTCTCAATGTCTTACAGCAATGATTTAGATCAGGCACATTAAAGCTATTGTAATTTAATAATTTCAGAGCACAATGAAAACATTCTAGCCAGTTTGTTCATTGTAACTCTTTGAAATACGTGGTTTTGCCATATCCCAAAGAGTTGAGCATATTTTCTTCTTTTACTGTATCTACTTTTGAAGAGTTGACTGTGGACTTGGTAGAGTTTAGCTTATTGCCATTTGTCATCAATGTGTCAATTAATTCTTTAGTGTGATTTAAAGGGATAAATCTATTGTAATATACAGCGATTCACAGCTTGTAGGTATTCATTTTAGTATCTTTGTGGTGAATGGAGTATTGGGTCCCAAGGATCTAGCTCATTCCTCACTTGGGAAAACTTCTGAAATGTGGTACCTTTTTCATTTAGGTATAACATTTCTGGAGTTTAAGGCAAACTGTCTTGTAAGAACTATACTTAAAAGAACTTAAATATTCAAAAGAACTATACTTGAAGTACTAAAAAGCAGTTAAAAGTCAATTTTAACAGAAGCTCTTTAAATACAAAAATAGCATAGGACTCTAAAACTCCCATATATGATATTCAGATATAGCTCAGTTTATAATATTTTGAAACTCAAAACCAGAACTCCATTTAAAAATTCACATTGGCAAACAGAATTGTGAAAATCAAACAGGGCTTGCCTATTGAGCCTGGCATCTTCTTTATGCCAATGCTACTTGCTCTTGCATCTTCCTGTAACATCAGTAGCTGAGAGAGACAGTATTCTAAAAGAAATTTTTTAAAAACTTCCTGTGATTTTTATATTACTTTAAGTACAAAACTTCAATCAATGCACCAGCTAGATACTGATTTCAATTAAAGTTCTTTGGAAGTTTCAAAATTTTCTTTTAGGTGCTGAGTACGACCCACATGAAGATTGGACATTTCCAAAGGAATCTATAACAGTTGAGACCTTTCCTTTAGCACTAACAAGGAAGGGATACTTGCCTTCCCTAAATTCCTGTCAAATTAATGGGGAGGGTTACAGTGCTCGTCCCTAGTGAGCGCTTTAAGGGCATCACCCTTAATCGGGCTGGCGGCATTGAACTCCCGGGTAAAACCCACGCTGGTTAGCTGCCGCAAAAGAGAATTTGGGGGGAGAGCGGAATCACCGTCTCTTTCTCTGGGACTGCCGCTCTCCCGGGCAGACCTTTCTCGGGCGGCAAAGCGCGGTTTGGATGCTGGAGAGGCTGCACACGGCCGCTCTGGGCATTCCCTCGGCGGGGGCTGCCTGGGCCGGGCTCTCTCCTCCCTGCCCTCCCCTGCGGGGCGGGACGGACCGGGCCGGGCCGGGCCGGGCGGCTCCGCTCCTCCCGCTCCTCCCCGTGCGGGGCTGGGGCGCGGGCGGCCGCAGCTGCTGGGCGTGAGCCGAGCCATGGCCAACGTCAAGGTAGCCGTGCGGGTCCGGCCTCTGAGCAAAAGGTGCGGCGGGGCGCGGAGGGGCGCGGGAGGGTCCGGTGGCCGCGGCAGCGGGGGGGATCGGGTGCCGCTGGTCCGGTCCTGCCTCGGCAGCCGGGCGGGATCGCCGCCCTGGAGCGCCTCGGCCGCGGCTGAGGGAGGGACGGCAGGCGCTGAGGAGCTCAGCGCCACGGCAGGAGGAGCGGCAGCCTCCCGCCGCCTCGTTAAGGAGCTAGGAAAGTTTGCTTAGAAAAGTCACCCCGTGGAGCTGTTAGGCTGACTTCCCTCTTCCTTAGCTCCCCAAAACAGGACAATTGTCATACAGTGTCCGGGAGTCTTCCCTTCCCCTTCTGTTGGTGCTGTTTTTTCCAGCGGGAGGCAGAGCCGGATATTCCCATTGTCGCTCAGCTCCGCTCCCTCCCCGGCTTGCCTGGCTCCAAAGAAAATCCCAAAAGCTACATGTTACAGCTTGAAGACTCCCACAAACAAGAAGATGCCGTAACACAATGCTGTGGTGTTATTTGTATATAATACATGCTTAAAACCTTGCAGACTTTGGAAATTCGGAGCGGAAAAGAAAGAGAATCGAGCAGCCCAAATGTCAGCGGTTGTAATTTACTCCTCCTGTTAGAGAAGTGCTGTGGCGCTCCAAACAGGAATGGTTTGAAAAGTGGTACAAGCTCTGAGGGCCAGTCTTTGATTTGATGCTGCCTTTCTTTTTGGCACGAGTCCCTCACGTTGTCTTCTGACTGCATGGACTTTTGTGATAAATAACTCTTTCATGCAGTAGAGAAAATGATTCTTGAAGAGTTGCCCAGCCAGAAAACTAGCCTAGTCGTTTACCCAGCAGTACACTAGCATACTTTGGAGTCTTTTGTTCTTATCTGGCTATGGATTTTTATTTTATTTTCAAAAAAAGACACCAGAGAGTCTTGAATAAAATTAAACATCCCATCCAAAACAAGCCTGCAAGTATTAACATAAAAGAGAAATGTGCAAATTAATTTATAGGTTTTCAATACATTTTGCCTTTAAGTCAAAGCTAACTGATTTTTAAAATACTCTGTCCATAATTTTGTTTAAAATCATGCTTGGGTTATGTAGCTCTGATTTGTTGTACAGCTGTGAATGAAATAGATTTTGATAGGTGCTGGCCTATTTTAAGAAGAGCTGCAGCACTGAAGTAAGCTAAGTTTAACCTTTAATTGCTTGGTGTTGCTTTAGTCGTGGATAAATTATTTGATTTTTATTGCTATCTTCCCTCTCACTAGATCCTGCTTCGTGAGGAATGCTGCACCACATCTCTCTTAATGTTTTTCTGGGGTGTGTTGCTTTAAATAGTACATAACAGTGAATATGTCATTATAGCAATAAACAGCACTTGTAACTGTCAGATAAGGTGGGATAAACAGGAAAACCTTTGATGTAGTCAGTGTGGGCCAGCTGTTTGGTGAGGAATGTAGTTTGGAGAGGATGGTAGGATTAGATAAGTGGGCTGAACATGGGAGGAATTGATCTGAGGCTGAAACAGAAATGTTTGTATGAAGGTGAGAGTGGAAACTCAGGGGGTTATGCAGGGAGAAACTGCTAAGTAATTCCATCTACTCAGCTTGTGGTGGTATAACAGATGGGATGGGAAGGGAGGCAGAGACCAGTCTCACGGTGTTTGACCCCAAAGGCAATAGGCCAGTTGATCCTTCTACTGTGCTGCCTCAGCTGAGGTCAGCAAAAGCATTTTAAGATGGATTTTTAAGTTTTATAAATGGGAAGAGGAAGTGGTTGTATATTTTCTGTGAAGGCTCTGACATGAGAACTTTTAGCCTTGAACAAAATTGTTCAAATGTAATGACTTTGAGGCAAATACCAAATATATGAAGGCTTTAAGTAACCTTGATAGACATTGAAAAAACTCTCAGTGGGCTTAAAGGTCTGCTGTCTTCCAGCTTCTTATACTGTTTCCATACTGTCCTCACACAAACCTCTTGCTATCTCTGTACCCACACTCTGCAATTGCCCTAACAGGGTACCCATATTGCCACTGCTTCTATGATCTTTTAGGTGTTTTAAAGAGGGAGACTTCCTGCAGTAAGAATTTCAGTTCCACTGGATTGAAGTACTGTAATTTGTACACTCTCAGTTCCAGCCAGAAATACTAAACCTGGCTTTTAAGAGTACCAGAAACTGGAAAGCTGCAGGCAAAGGCTAGAACTCATGGGTCAATTGGTTGTTTCTAGACTACCATGGCAACATCCTCATTGCTGCTCTTCATTTAATTTACAATGGCAGATGAACATTGGTTTTGCATCTGAAAAATGATTGAAAATTCAGATGTTAAAAAAAAAGTTAATGCAGAAGCTGTCAAAATTTTTGTCATTTAGCACAAGACAAAGAGTGGGCTTTTTGTTCTGCATCTGTATGGTGCCCATCACAGTGCATTGTTTGACAGAGAACTCCTATGGCCAGATAATCCATCACAGATATAAAGCAAGCATGGTGACACAAAATGCAGAAGTTTTTCCATTACCTAAAGTTTAAACAGCCCATAGCCAGTGTTCTTCATTATGCTATCAGTCATTCTGTAACAGACTTAATGATTTTTTTTTTATCACCCAAATATGATATTTGGTGTAAATTCAGTCAAAATTTTCCCCGAAGTAACATTTAGAAGTCTTTATTACACATTTACTATTCTACATACTAAAAAGATTTGTTACTTTGTGGTTACATGGATACTTGCTCTGTGTAAATATGTTTCCCCCTTAGAATGAAATATGGAAGCCTGAATGGGTGCATTAAATTGTCTATAGCCATAGGTAATAATCAGGTATTAAATAGGTGCTGGGAACTGATGAAATCCCTTTATGGTTTATTTCCAGATATCTTAACGCTTGGTCTATTGGATGTCAGACTTTTTAAAGGAAAGTGTAATGTTATTTTTGGCTGTCAGTCAGAAGCTGTTGATGGAAACACTTTGAATGCTAGCATGTAACTATGTGAACTAGGAACGTTGTTCCTCTTTCTATTTTGACTGCTCTGTGGAGGATGCCAGCACTGCAGTGTGCAGTGGGGTGCTATGATAGGAAACCTCACCCTGCGGACTTGGAAATGGTGTGACGGGCTGGGAAAGCATTCTATTATTTCAGTAGTGTCCAGGGCTCTCCCTGTGCTTGGGTAGCTCTCTTAGTGCTGTGTTGGGTGTTTGTATATGCTACAGAAGCTCCTGCAGTGTTGGACATGTCCTTTTACTTTTTTATGTAGGCCAGCAGAAACAAATGCCAGTTTTTATGTGCTGCTAGGTTCAAACATGTTTGTCCCTTTGCTGTGATAATCCATCATGATTCTAGTACCTGCTTGGGGCTGCTGATTACTCTTAGTGAGAATCTCAGCTGCTCGTCCCAGCTCATTTGTGTGTATCCAGGATTCAGTCCTTTATCACAGTGTAGTTTGAGAACTGCTACATAGGTCAGAGATAGGAAAGAAGAATTTTTAAAAACACTGCTCTACCCCACAGTGAAAAGTCTCGTGCATTTCTCTAGGATTCTTTTCTTAGCATGCACCAGTGACTAGAAGACATTGCATTCCTTCATGAATTGTGGATTGAGACCTGGCTAAAATCATTCACAGCAAATTCGTTTGGTTCACTTGTAAAGTTGTAGTGTTGTTAGCTAAAAAATTGACACTGGGACATCCAAGTTACTTTCTGAGGCTTTTTGAAACTTACAGTACTTTACTTCAGGGATTCAGTACTCCAAAGTTTGGGAGTTACTTGTGCAGGACTGAGAAAAACATAAGACAGTTTCTGTTGTTAAGAATACCGTCTCCACTTTTCAGCTGCTTCTCTGGCCCAGAAAAGGAGAGAACTCTCATTTGAGAGAGTCTTTCCTGGTGTCTTTACTAACTCACAAATGAATTTTCCCATCCTCTATGACCCTCACAGGCATATCACCTGAAAGAGTTGCTAAACAGATGAATTGATCCAAAAGCTGCCCTTTGCCTTTTTTCTGCTTTGCATTATTTCTGAGCTGTAGCCTTAAGCCTCCTGGCCAGCAATGTATTCCCCAGTCCCCTCAGGAGTTCTTGACCTTGTCCTTCACACTCTGGCAAATGAAAGCATCAAAAAAATGTCTGGGTAGTCTAAGGCAAAGCTGAACCACACATCCAGCTGTTGAGGTGTTTACTATCACAGTCTGAACTGCAACAGTTGTTTTCCTCATTACTGCTGCTCTGCATGACATATTCCTCTAATTGCCTTCCTGGAATGCAGCAATTAATGAGGCTTGAGGATGGGATGGGAAGCAGGAGTTAAGTTTGAGGTCCTAAGAACTCAGGTGAGTAAGCCCATGCCTGGGAGGGAATTTTAGGGAAGGTTTGTCACTCAGAGTTTCCAGAAAATGGCTTGGTGTGGGAGGCTGACTTGAGCAGTGTGCTGAGCATAGCTTATCTGAACAGCTGAGAAAGGAGCTTAATTGATGGATGCATCATGATGTGAGTATTTTAAATCTATTTCTATTTAAAAGGAAAGCTATGTAGAAAAATAAAACTTCATTCAGATAATTTTAGAAGTGATGCAAAGTAAATCACTATTTTTTTTCACTTTGTTGGCTAGTCTCTGCTGTGCTCTATCTCCTTTGTTATTTGTAATCACATTGTAGTAAACAAAGGAAGGATTATTTTGCAAGGAAGACTTACTACTGTTTTATAGACTGTGCTATCAGCTGTTCTACATGTTAGTGTGTAACCACAAGAACTTAGATACAGCAATGTGGTTTAGTGCTGACAAGAGTGATAACTTGTAGTAAATTTCGTAGAAAACATTCCTTGAATCTTATGCATAACAGATGTTAAATGCTTTATCAAAATAAAATTAAAGCAACAGCAGATTGGAACTTGTTGTTCCATTTCCTGTATATTTTCATATATATATTCCTTGTGGCTTAGGTCCTGTTGCCCTCTCACACACAGAGAAATGGCAGACTTTTGTCTATTTTTGTGTGCTGTGGTAGTTGAGTAAGTGTTGTTCCTCTGTGTCCCTCTGTTAGACACAGGTTTTGGGATTAGTATCTGATGGTGGGAGAGAGATGTCTTAGGCTTCCAAGAGTCTTTTGCTATTTGAAAATCTCTATGAACTGCATTGTTTATTCACCGCCATTGATTTCAAGCTTCTTTTCCACAGCAGAGCTAGGATTTTTAAAAGAAAAATTGATATTTTAATTTTGGTTTTATAAAGAAAGTCCCTCTCCAAACAAATGTATCTTAACATTTGTATATCCTGTTAAGGTTATATTGACACCTTTTCCTCCCTCTGTTAAATTAGTTATTTTCTTTTACTTAGTTTATTATTTAAATTTTCATGTAAGCTATTGTTGAGGTGGCTGCTCTTTTCTCTTAGCATCTGTACTTGGCATTAGCAGGTGATTTCCATAAGCCACATCTGTTACTTTATAAAGGGTACTGCATCAGCAGCCTTTCCCAGATGTATTTTTCTTGAAGTTGCATGAACCAAGTTTTCTAAGTTTGATAAAGAGCAGACTTTCTAGCTTCCTAGAAGAGCAGAACTCTGCATGACCCTGAGATGAGCTCAGTTGGTCAGAGCATGGTGCTGATAAACACCAGGGCTATAGGTTTGATCCCTATATGGGCCATTCACATAATAGTTAGTCTCAAGGAATGAAAACTGCCTTCTGTATCCACATTCTGGTTTGCATGGAAAACATGGCATTTGTACAGGATTCCTTTGATGCAAAAGTCTGAATTATACTATGTCATTGCTCAGTAAACAGCTGTGAAATCAAGGGTGGATGATACTGCACTGACTGGACTGTAGCTTTGTTTTAAATCCTCCTTATTTCATGCTTCTTTAAATGCTGGTGGTATGACAGATGAAAAAGACTTTTTCCTCTCCTCTTCCCTCCTCCTCTCCATGTCTCTGCATGAAAAGAAAACATCAAAACATTATTCCACAATTGAAAGAACTGCTATATTGTCAGGAGTATTTCTGACTTGGATTTATCAAGGAAGATGCCTCATGTTTATATCTGCACCAAATGTTCATATTTTTATTGCTATGTAGTATTTGTAAAGGAGAACGAGGGAAACCACACAAGAATAATAATAATCACTAGGACTGGTGATTTTTGAGATTTGTTAGGCATTATGAGAGCCAATGAAAGCTCCATGCAGCTGGGAGTAGCCTCAAAAAATTACTTGAGCAGCATGTCTGGTATAGCAGCGTGCTGTCCTTGTGAACTCTCTGTACTTGGCTTCAGTAGAGAGTTTAGAATTATTAATAAACATCTGTTCTGAATTTGGTAAGAGGATTGCTGACCAGCTGTGCACTCTCATTTGCAAGACACAGTGAAACTTTAAAGAGAAATATCCAAAATGGTATTGGGTAATGAGAATAATGAGAAACAATGAAAATGAATCTTAGATAAATGTACTTGATTGTTGATACATTTTTTTTACATATAAAGAAATTCTGCATTGGCCAAAGTGAGGATGTTCAGACTATTAGCACCTTGACTTTGATGGGTTGCAGCAGCAGGTATAAGGATACATATTAGGCTGGTGTTATGGAGGGATGCTGTGTTTGGGAAAGTTGTGGTTGGGGGTACCTTGACTTGTCAGTAGAGTGCAGAAGATCTAATGGCTGAAAGCTTTGACATTCTCTACCATTTTTGAGGGAGCAGCATGGACTCTCAATGTTCTTTTCATTGCACCTTTGGTCTCTCAACAGGTGTGTCCTCAACCCATTTTCCTGAGATAGTGTTCTCTGAAGACCAGCAAAGATGAGAATAAGCTCTGCATAGTTTGTTTCTTTGTTTCCATGGGCAAGGTTGGTCAGTAACTCAAGAAGTGCAAAAACAGCAGCTTCACAAAGATACTTTTGCCCAGGCTGCCAACAAACGAGAGTCAGAGACACTGTACAACACACTGTTAATGGAAAGAAAAGATAAATCTGACTAACCAACGTTTTCCCCATAAAGTCTTTAGACTTCATGACCAAGGGTCATGACTTGGGCTAGACTTTCTTCAGGATTATACACAAGCTGCTGGCATGGTGCTTGCATAGGTGTGCCATGAGATGGCACAAAGTCTCCCCAGGTACAAGTGGTAAATGTCTGCCTTATTTATGGGCTGCCATAGGTATGGGTCACATCCTGGGAACATCAGTCCAAGAGACAGCAGGAGTAACTGCTGCTACACATCCTGCCACAGAAGGCTACTTTTTTTCTGGAAAGCCTCTTCAAGAAGGGAGGGATTGATATTCTTGACGCACTACTTTTGAGGGGCTATGTTTCAGTAGGTTGTAGTTCAGGCTGAGATTGGGTTTGGAGTTAGCTTGAGTGGTGGGAACTGGCAGGAAAGCAGTAAGTTCTGGCAATGATTACATTGCAGGGTTATTTTTGAAGCTTCTTTAAAAAACCATTTAAGACTTTTCTTGTACTTGAGTTGTATATATTGGCTTTGGCATGTTTGATTACTTTGGTGAGTACTTCACTGGCCTGTATTTGTAGAAGCTGTTGTGCTGCATGACGTGTCTACTGCCAGTGACTACACTATTTTTGCTTTATCACATGTACATGTTCCTTAAACAAACAGGCAACTTTTAAAAAGTCAGCTTCCTTTGTTCTCTAAGTGCCTGTTATTTGAGAGGGTGGAGGAGAAGTGGGACAAATTTTAGAATGTATAAAAAAAAACAACTTCCCCCTTTCTTTCCACCCACTGCTTCCTCCAGCTCTGCATACCTCCTTGCACTTTTGTGCTCTGAACTCATCTCACTGAGATTCAGCAAGCTGTGGAAGTGTCCCTCTCCAGGGACTTGATCCTCCCATGATTCTTTCCCATCCACTCATTCCTGTAGTGTCTTTGTCCCTGGGGGCTGCATTAGCTTTACATCTTGGCTGCAAAAATGGTTTTTCATAGCAACAGCAAATGGTATGAGATTCCCTTTGGGCAGCCCATATTTTCTGGACTATTGTAGCAGCTTTGTTCTACTTGGTCTCCCTTGTAGCTCCCCATTACTGTCCTGCCACTCCATTCTCTACTTATGTCACTGTTCTATTGCTGGGTCTGCATTTCTCTAAAGCTTTCTGACTGAGAAGATGCAGGTCTTTCCTGGGACAAGCACCATTAAGTGGTGTTTCTACAGCTTTATCTTTGTAGACATAATTTGTTTTCATGGAAAATAATTTAGGAGAGGCATTTCCCAAACATAGCATGCATTTTTCAAGAAGTGAGGGAGAGGCAAGGATGGGGAAAATAAATGTTAGGACCACAGTGACTTCTGAGCAGCAGAAGTCAAATGTGTTACTAGAGAAGTGTAGTTTGAAGTTGATTTTATTGGTACAAAAATACAGTTTACATACCTGTGGAGCAGAGCACCTATTCCTAAGGATGATGGCTTGCTTTATCATTCAAATGCACTTGTGTGTGCTGTACAAGTACTGCACTGACAAACACAGGTTTTGCTGAGAGAGCTTTTGTAGTGTTTGCAGTTTGGAGTTAAGGTCAAAATATCTAGAACAGCTGTGAGTCTGTTTTTCCTCCAGGGCTTTAGATAGGAAACTGTGCTTTCTTTCCCCAAGTTCTCTGTTTTGTACCTAAATGAGCACGATATAAATGTGTGTTAACAGAGAGTTCAAGTGCATGGTCTGTAGAGCTGGCAGCTACAGATTGCTTTGTTCGTGCTCCCTGGTCTCTGGCTGTAAGCTGCAGCAGAAGGGAAGGGTCTCCATTCCCACCACCACGTGTTCCTGCCCTTTCTCTTGCTTTGGCTCAACAGGTTGTGTGACATCTGGGCTTAGTGCTCTGGAAGGGCTTGAAAGTCCTGTGACACCTTGATTATTTATTTTGGTGTAGGGTTTTTTTCCTGATCACAGCTGATCTGAGTCATTCCATGGGTGTGTGATTGCTAGAAAGTAGAAACACATGTGGGAAGTTGGAGCAGCAAAGAGAAATTGCAGCTTTCAGCAACAGTCTGGATAAAAGTCTGGGTGCTGTGAATATGCACCCAGATCTAGAGGAGATTTTAGTTCTGTCCCTGTTTTCTTATGGCTTACTTGTTCTGTGGGGTACTTGATTGCTGCATTAAGCTTTATGGCTGCATAGTGTGGAACCTTTGATACCCTCTGGTAAAAGGTGGGAATTTAATTTTGTGTTGTGTTTTACTGCGTTTATGTGTATTTTAATATAAATAGATATGTAAATATGAGTATAAATTTTTTTATATCCAGAAATTTTTTGTATCTCACAGATTTTATGTTTGGAATTTCTTCTTTATCTTTAAGCTTTTGTAATGACTGTAGCCTGTGAGAGCATCAGTCTATAAGAATCTATAAGAACTCACAAAGTCAATTTTTCATAGGGTTATGAGTAACACGTGGACTGAAGGCAGTGAGTTTCATGTAATTATTATAGCTTGGGTTTAGACCACTGTTTGTTGTTGATGTTGCCTTACTTCTGCAACTAGAATACCCTGGCATTTAAAACGATTAATGCTTTTCCAGATTTCACCCATTTGAGCACAAATGTTCTATTCATGAATGCCTGCTTTAGATTAGGTTGCTTAAAATTACTTTTAAGCTTCACCCAAAACAGTTCAGCTGCTGCAGGAGATAAGGTTGTGGGGAAATTATGTTTTAAAACATATAAAAGCTACTTAGGAGGGCCTTTTATTTGAATTCCCCGATTGACTTTAAAATTTGAAATCTGATGTGATTCCCATCTCAATCTCTACCCATTTCTGCCCAGGTTCTAAATCATTAAAATCCTTTAACATGCTCAGTGAAGACTTGTAATAGTGTAACAGGTAAAAAGTTTTAAGGGATCTGCTTTCTCTCAGCTTGAATTCTCTAGTGTTAACCAAATCCGCTTAAGTAAAAAAACATCATTGTTTGAGCATTGCTTTAATAAGTTTAGCTCAGTGTTGTCCAAGTCACAACTGAAGCCCAGGAATGGGACCTGAGAACAAAGTCATCTCTCTGATTTATTCTCAGTAATCTGTTTTCTGACCTCAGCACATCTCCAGGAAGAAACACTGGTTTACTTGTGGAGTGTACAAATAAACTTGGGTTAGACACTGGAAGAAGTGACAAGAAGAGCAGGATTGTGTATCTCTGGAGCAGAGACATCAGCCTATGACGAGGAGAAAGGACACAAGACATGCAGAGCAGTTGAAGACTGCCCTGGCCAAGATGGACACGATGCCAGTGAGAACATGTAGCAGACACCTGTAAGGAATGACAAGTGTGCATAGGGGGAGAAGGATAGGACCTCAGGGAACTATTTAAGCTGGTAAGAATGGAGCATTAAAGACTGAAAATTGCAGATGCTCATGGGATTGGGAAGCAGGATAGGGCCAGTATCATACTTGGACAGTGAAGGAAAGAGTATGTGTAACCAAAGCAAGCTCTCTCCTAAAAAATCCCTCTGGTTTTCTCTGTCTGCTGCTGCTCTTAAAATATTGTTAAATCCTGTCAAAATGTCCCATTGCCTGTTAAATGAGGTCTGCTGTACAGGGTAATTGTCAGCTTTGTCCATTAGCTCACCTGGCAGAGATTTGTACATGGATATCAAAGTCCCCTAAATAACTTACATTGGAAAGCATTTGCTTGTCAAAACATCTATAAAGTTACACATGTCCAGGTTAAATGCGTCAGTTGCACATTTCTAGCTTAGGCACTCACAGCCTGTATCCTTAGGCATTCCTTGGCTCCTTGTTCATTTGCTCTTTAGGGAGCCTTATGAGGGCCCTGTTCTGTACTCAGCTGGACATAATGCAACATTTGGTACCAGCTGCACAAAATGTATTTCCCTTTCTCTTGGGATCTGACCTGGGGCTCGGGTGACTGATGTGTTGAGCAGCTGAACACTTACAGCTTAAATAAAATCTCTGCGAGCTGTTCTTGCATTTTCTATGTGAAGAGTCACTTGTAAGTATGTAGTACCTATGTAGGAAATTCCAAATTCATTCTGTCTCAAGGAGGGTATCTCAAAAATCAGTGATGTGAAGCAACAGACTTTAAGGTAAAGCATTATTTCCATCTGCAAAATGGGAACAGCTATGCTCAGAAATGTGCTTAAAACCTCTTTATGCTTGGAAAGCTCAAATGCTACAGTGCTTGTCTTCATGGAAGCCTCAAGTGTCCTAAGGCAATGTTTTGAATCTTGTTTTGGAACAGAAAGCACGGGGTAAAAACTGAGCAGTGGAGAGACCCAGCGGCAGGGGATGATGTGCCTTGGACCACCTGGATGTTAGAGCCCTCAGTGAAGGCAGATTGTAATTGGTGGGGGACCAAACACCTCTGCACACATATAAAAGAATCTGTTAAAGGTCTAGGGCCAGGAATGAGCAGTTGTCAGCTGGGTTTGAATTTTCTAACTCTTGTTTGATCTGACCTGGTTTTTAACTGACCTCATGATACTGATCCAGCTGATTATCAAGAAATAGATATACATCTAACCCCAAATGACATTTTAATAAAATTTGACAAAACTGCACAAAGGACAATTTTTTTTTATTTCTAAACCAATTTCTCACAGCTTTACAAAGATATTAGGCTTCATCAAAACTTTATCAGAAAGTTGCACCTTACAAGATTTGTCAGTATCAGACCACAAAGCAAAATATAGAGGAAATATAAAGCATCTTTGTCTTGTTCTTAGCTTCTCAGTGCCAAAGTTGGAGAAATAGGACACTGACCTCTTCTTCCTCTGTTCTATCCTACTGTGTATTAAAAAAATCCATTATAATTGTTGAGAGGGATAAATAAGAGCATCCTTATCTTCAGATAGCTATTCTGCTGTCAGCCCAGAAATAAGATGAATTTGGTTTGAGGGTTTTGTTTGGGTTTTTTTGGTTCTTGGTTTGGTTTTGGGGGTTTTGGGGGTCGGTTTTTTTGTTTGGGTTTGTTTGTTTGGTTGGTTTTTGCTTTGTCCTCATCCTTTTCTCATTCTTTTCTAGCATGACTCATTTTGGATGTGGAAGTTGTCAGCAGTAGCCAGTCATAGCTGCTGCCAGATGACAGATTTAGACAGTATATATGAGTCCATGGTCTCTTGCACTTGAGGAACAATCCTCTCCATTTATACTTAAGGACAGTTTTTTGGTTTTATTGTTTATTTGGTGTTTTTTTCTCCTAAAGAAACTACTTTTTTGAGGACTAGAACAAACACTTTGGATTAAGTGGGAAAAATCAGACAGTGCAACCTGATGACTCTTGTGGCTCACAAGTCTGTGACATGGATCCCTACCCCACAAAGCACAACCAGTCTACCAGTGCTCCACTTTATTTCCTCGTAAAAGCAATTTAAAGCAAAAAATCTTAAATAGAAATAAAATCCTAACAACATATTTACGTAAAACGCTTCAAAGTTCTTTAATAACCACAGTCTTGGGGTGTTTTTTAGCCCCTTGCTATTGAGGTACCTGAATGCAGATCTGCAAATGCTATTTCATGTCACAGAGTCTTATCTATGTATATCTGAAGTTTCTGTTTTATAGCTCTGATTTGCAGTTTGCTAAAGTAAATATAAATTTCTGAAGTTTAGAAATTTGACATGCACTTTTGTCTCTTTGTATTTTAAATGGATTTTTAAAATGTGTTCTGTTTCCAGAGAGAGAGCAGAAGGAGGAAGAGTGATTGTAGAAGTTGATGACAAAGTGGCAAAAGTCAGAAATATAAAGGTATGCTTTTTGTTGTCTCTTCTTTCCCATGTAAGAATCCTGATATCCTAATAATTTTCTCTGTTTGCTTGGCTATTGGATCATTCTAATAGAAGTATTAAGGGAGGAGCTTAAACTGGCACAGCCCTAGAAGTATTGCAGCAGAAGTGTGGGGAAGGATTGTTTTGGTTTGGGGTTAGTTTGTGTGGGTTTGTGGGGGGGGAATTGAGAGGGGATGTAACAGGTCTTGTCTTGTCTCTATATTATATTTATCAAAGCTTCTGCAATCCTGTTGCATGCTATCATCCAAAGCTGCTGGTAAATTGTTTAGGATTTCTGCATATCTCACTGTTACTAACATTTGGATACTTTCTTTCCCTGTATCTCTCCTCCTTTCATGTTTCCCCTCAGAGTGCAACTGATTTGCATGAAATAGAGCAAATTGTGTAAAGCTACATTTCAGGCCTTGGTAAAAGACCAAAAGAATAAACTGAGTGTAGCCATCATCTTCCTTGAGAGCTCTGGAGCTTGCATGCTTTTTTAAGCTTAAGTTAGTGTGAATGTTGAGGTTATAACAAAGTTACCAATTAGATCAAAATTACATGTATATGGTGTTAATTTTGTTATCATGTTTTGACTCATTACTCTCCTCCTTTGAGTGCTCATAAGCTTATCTATTTTATGACCAATCATTTGGGCAGGATTATATGGAAAAGTTTATACAATTCCTTTAAGTTCAATAATTGTTGACCGTGGTGCTAGAAAGGCTTCACTGTCAGTAGCCCATAAAGGTTAAGTTTGGAGTGGGCAGTCCCAGTGACAGAAGCATTAGCTTGCAACCACAACAAAGCAAAGGGGAAATTGGGGAAGAGACCTGCATATTTAACTATGCAGTGGGAAAACGCTTTCCTTCTTATCACTTGGGGCCTCATTTCTGTGATGTAGTTCTCTGTGAAACAGAAGAATTTCAGAGAAATATCAAAATATTTATAAAGCTTTCCTGCCATTACATAGAATTAGGAAGATTAGCTGAATTATGTCTATTGTATGTGTCTTGGAGAAGCTTAGCTGTAGTAAATGAACCCTTCAGTAAAAATGCTCTAGCAGGTTTGTCATGGATGTCTCCACCTCACTCTAAGCACCAAAGAAAATTGAATAAAGAGGTTTAACTCTTTGCCATTCCTTTTCCACAAGACAGATCCTAGATAAACTTCCCATTAACTTGGAAAATGCTTTTTTTTGGGTTAGCTTCAGAGTGATTTGGTCTTTCTGTCTTTTTTCCTTTTATTGTCAGGTTGACAGTAGACTTGATAGCAGCTGGGACTCGAGAGACAAAGCTGTGGCCTTCAGCTTTGACTACTGCTACTGGTCAGTTGATCCTGAAGATCCAAAGTATGCATCTCAGGAAATGGTGAGTGATGCTTCATGTCCACATTCCCATCCCATTTTGTCCTTCATAACCACATCTTCAGGAAGATATTGAGATGTAGAATACATGAGATCTCCTTTTCTACTCTGCCCCCATCTTTTTCTCATTTTGTTTGTAATACCACAGTACTCAGTCCTTCTGTCTGAAACAGGTGCAGTAGGGATGCAATACCCTTGTTTGCCAACCAATGCACACTTTCCTTAGGTATGTCAAATTTGGCAGTGATCATTAATGGTGATGATCTGAGGACTCCGGCTTAGAAATGAGAATTTTTTTTCAGGAGCAGGTGTCATGATCTAGAGGGAGAAAACTCTGAAAGCAAGTAAGAGTGTTGAGGTGATTCTTCTGAGAGGATCAACAGTGAAGTAATCACATCTTTAATGGTAGAAAATTTTACTTACACCGTATTGTTCAGAGATATTTTCCTTGACAAAGCATCAGAAATCTCTTGTAACAAATGGAGACTCCTCCTGTCTTCAGAACCAAGCTTTGGTTGCTTGATTAAAAAAGAAGATTGAAGGATTTAGTATTAAAATAGGATGTTATTACAACTCTGTAATAAACAAGGAATTATTAAATCTACAAATAAATACAGTGCACAGCAAAGCTATTAAAATATTTCATTATATAAGCACACGTATTTTGGCATTAAAATGAGGTTTTACTGCTGTTTTGTCTTCAGAATGATACAAATTTCATTTCTGTCTGTTTTCAGTACTACTGTTTCTGAAATTTTGACCTGTATAGTTGTGTTGTTTTTCACAGAAATTATAATTTAAGACCGAGTTAGTCCTGTAAAATTTGTATTTCTGGTAGTGATGAGCACAGGATTGTTTTTACATTTGGGAGTCAATATCTGAAAAGCAGTCACATTTGGCAATTAACGTAACTGTAGGTCAAATTCTTGACTGTACTTTATTTCCTTCCTGGTACAGTAGTGTGGAAGATGCTTTGTGAACTTGGGAAGTGTGTTTAGTCTTTAATAAAGAAAATTGTCTTCCTGAAGTACTTGGCACTAGATAAACTTCCATTTTAGGGATTATAAAAAATGAATCTTTGAATGTTGATCTGTTTGGGTTCCCCCCAGCCCTGCTTACATTTTCTTGTTTGTTTGCACTCTGTATTCGTTGTGAGTTTGTCACATGATACAAGCAGAAGCTTTCTTCTTAAAACTGTTGACAATGTAGTTGGTTTTCTGCTGGAATGGTTTAGCAGATGAAATGCTGATAAATCCTGCCTGCCAAGTCAGTTTTAGCTCTGTTCTGTGAGAGAAATTGTCAGAACTGCCAAATGGAAAATACAAATATTGGCTACAAACATAAATTTTTGTTCTTGTTGTTATTAAATACAAGTGTGACTGAAAAAGAATGTAAAATGCAATATAAACATCGCAGCTTCCTTGCTGGGGTTGAGTAGCTGTTTCAAATACTGTGGAGAACTTTGTATTATTGTGCAATACGGTTTTATCTGATAAAAACAACGAGGGGAAAACATGGACTCCTGGGCCATAGAAAATTGAGAAATGGGCAGTGGTTTCTTTGCTTGTGCCTGATGCTGACTGAAAGGACATCCAGGGCTGCTCTGTGTAACTGCTGGGTTACTGAGCCTTAGACAGATGTCTTAGGTGAGATGAGGAAAGTCAGAAGATGGACTGGTGTTTTGAAAGGCTGGAGTCATAAGGGAATTTTTTGGGAATTTTTGCCTGTCTTTGTGATTGTAGAGCCAGTAAAATGCACTTCAAATGTCCTTGAGAAGAGGGTGCTGGAAAACTGCAATCTTACCATGCTTTGGGCATTTTTCTGCCCTCTCACACTGCATGAAGGAATTTATTGTACAAATGCCATGTTTGGAGTCATTGCTCCAGTGCTGAGCTGACAACAACGATGGTATCAGCAGCCAAAGGAGCACCACTGTCATCCTGTAAAAGCTTTCTTTCATGAGCTGACCTTGGATTACTTTTCCCTTGAAGATGTCCTGCCAGCTGTTATCATATGTGATTGGTGTATTGGTTGAGGATGAAAAGTAGATAAAAGTGTCTGTCTTGAGATTGGTTTTTGTAGAATGCTGTCTTTTAGTAAACAGTCAATTTTTCTCCCTCCCGTAGATGGATGTATAAAAATCAAGTCCTAACAGTTTCTTCAGTTAAGGACTCTGTGACAGTGTAACAATAGTGGGAAGGCTGCAAATCCTAGTGTCTAAGTAGCATTTTAAAGATACAACTCTGCCTCTCTGAATACTTCTTACCCTTTCTTCCAGATGTTAACATTGTACACTCCAGTTCCTGTCTCTTACATTTCAGAGATGGGTACACACAATACATTTTATTCCCTATATACTTTGATCAAATACTTCACAGGCACTTATAAGAGGCTTAAGCCATACACGTGTAAGTACTTTCAAATGTTTGGAAGATGTGTTTGGATATATTGTTCTTTTTATAAAGATTTTTTTTCTTTGCCACCTGTACTTTATTTGTATTTTCCAAAAGGGGACTACATTTTGCCCATCTTGTATGTTTTTCCCAATACGTTCATGTTAGTATGTTTATTAAAAAAAAAAAAAGTAGGGAAAGTATTTTTTCACTTTAATTTGGGAAAAGCAGAGCTTTCAATACAGTAAACTGAGGAAGAACTGGACCAATGTAGTAAAATCTGTAATGTTCATGTGACAGATCATATGCCTTTACTTTTATTTTTTTTAATAGCACTGAAACCAGAAGTGCTTTTCCCTTCAAAAACCTGGAGCAAAAAGTCAAAAATATAAATGATTAAGAAGTGTTATAAGAAGTGTTATAAGAAGTGTTATTATATCCATATCTTTTAGGGCTGAATTTAGAAAGTAATTAATGTATCATGATACATATATACACAAGCTTCCTTGGCTGGCATTAGAGAAATAATGTAATCCACCTTCTGTCTCTGAAAAGATGAAAGTTTGCTAAACTAAGAACAAAGCTGATTTTGACTACTGGAAGAAGAGCCCATCACTGCTGGTGTGTAGGAAACAGGCTTCTTAGCAGATGTAACCTGTTGGACAGTGGTTGGTTTTGGAAGATGGCTTCAGGAACCCCTGGATAGTCTGCTGTTATTTATGGTTATTCTCTCATTGGAAACATTTGAGGAGCTAAATATGAGCCAGAGTTCTGGTTTCTTTATTTCTCTCCTAACTGTGGAGAGAAATATGGTGAAATATGAAGTTATATAGTCTTTCTAATGATCATCCTGTAATTTAGAATCTTCATTTAGGAGTCCAGTGTCAGTGATCTGGATTCTTAGATTTCCTTTAGGAGTTGCATTAATTCTTGACAAAATATAAGATTTTTGAAATAAGTCAGCTATACAAGCGTTCTTTTATTTTCCAAATAAGCTGAATTTTACAATGTGATCTGTGCTTTTTAGGTGAGGAGATCCTTGGGCCTGTTGCTTTTGTTTTCTCACTGGGAATTTGAATACTTTGTGTTGATACTGAGCTGAGGTTTTCACCTTCTTTCACAGATGAGCAATTCTGCCTTCTTGTTTTAAAGACAATTTTTTTTTCCTAAGTGAATTTTTTTGATGTATAAACAGAGAAATCAGGAAACACCATGAGGGAAGTCTTACTGGCTAAATCAACCATACCTATCAGCCACTAAAGGAAGAGGGAAAGGAAACAGATCTGCTAAATCCTTCTAAACAGGGAGAGATAAACCAAGCACCAGGGTTACAGGCCAGAGAGAAAAGAAAGGAAGATCAAAAAAATTGTGTGGGACCAGAGAAGGAACAGGTAACAAATAAATATGGATTAAGGATAGGGACAGAACATTAGATGTGCAAAGTATGAAGTGAGAAAAAAATGAAATTATAAAATATTCTAGGTATTTAAGATAAAAAGATCATACATGGTTTTCTGATCTTAAGTCTGCAATTTGTTACGTGCATTTTCCATGGCTGTAAAAGAGTGAGTGGTTTTCCAAAACATCACCGTTGAGATAGTTATAATCTTAAAAAAACAGCCCTCCACCCCCAGAAATACCAAATTCAAAAGAGAAAACAAAACAAACAAAAAACCCCCCAACAAAATAAACAAAACCACAAAAACAACAAACAAAAAAACCCCCAAACCCTCAAAGAAGTGTAATACTTAAGGTGATATTCCTTTTCCTGCCATTTTTGAGACAGAGTGCAGATTTCCTCTGTCACAGGTTGATGCAGACTTAGTTCAGTCTCACAGAGGGAAAATGCTCATTGTCTGCACCTGGGCTTTGCCACTTGCAAACAATGAGGTTGTTTTGTTGTGTCTCCCTGTATCCTTGTACTGAGGTTTTTTTGGGAAGTGATTTTGATTTGGTACAAAATCTTCTTCACTAAAGGGGAGCATTTTGTGTGATTATTGCCTCCTTCCCACTCCCTTCCTCCCCAGATGTCTTCAGGAGCCTGTGTGTAGTTCAGGATTGTTTTCCAAAGACAATGTTGGAAATCCATCACTCTTTGGCCATTATGTAATTGTGGGATTATCCTTTCCTAGAGATTCATTACATATTTTCATTTTGCAGTAAATATGCTGTGTGAATGTTATTTTAATGTTATTTAGGGTTATAAGTTTTGTTCTTACAGGTAGACTCAGGCTTGCTGATTCTTTCTGCTGGTTGAATGTGATAGTTATTATGTAGGTGTGGTGAGACATTTGTAGTTGTCTCAGAAAAAAAAACATCTAAATCTAAACTTACTCAAATTTTTGTCTGGCATAGAACAGCATGTTTCAATCTTTTGAGCTTCCCTTGTAAAACCTAAAATAGCTCTCAGTGAATGTTTCTCCAAATCTGTTTTAGCTCCACTAAACAGAGCAGAATGTTTAAAAATGTTGCAAAACTTAAGTAACTGCTCATTTAAATCCTACTGATAAAAAAGTATATTTCAGCTTGGGAAAAAAAAAATGTTCCAGCAAGCTCAGTTAAGCAAAATCATAAGGGTATTTTGCAGAAGAGTAAGGAGCACAGGAACACATGCAAGCATTAAGTATTCTTGTAGCTGGTTGCTTACAGCTTCAGTCCTCAGCCTCCCATCCGGGCATTGTGCTCGGTGCCCACGGTGGGCACTGACCCTCAGGATGTGCCAGCAGGTGTTCACACACAGAGCTGCCACTGAGAGCTGAGGTGGAGCAATCTGTTCCTTTTGATAACAGCACTGTGTTCCGTGACTCACAGGCTTTGAATGGGAGGTATAATGAAATCCAGAAATTTTTTTAAGTTCCCAACAAGCACTGATTTCAGTGGCATCCAAAACTCCGACTGGGTTTTCTTGAAACGCTTTCTGTAGCTTAGTTTGTTGTACCTTAGTGCAATAGTTTAATGGAGATGATAGTGTTTATAAGGGAAATAATAATGTAGACTTCAGAATTTTTTTCTCAGGCTTCCTGAAGAATTAAATAAATTATATTCATATTGGTCAAAGAATTTTACACTTCTGGGCTTGACCTGATAAGTGTTTTATTTTGGTTTGACACAGTATATTGTGTTTATGCTGGTGTGAATATTCCTTCAGTGGCTTTCTGAATATTATCATTTTCAGTAACCCTGTGACTCTCAATGGCCCTTCTAAGATATATCCATAAAAGCCCTTGACCAAAAAGGCTATGGCCAAACAAAAAGATAACTGTCTTTTAGGTAAATGTGAGAAACATAAGAGTGCCCAGAGGTTAAATAGCTGCATGATTACACACTCTTGCATATTCTTCCCTGAAGGAATACGTTGTCTTTTTTGAAGAGAAGTATCTGCCTATCAAAGAAAAAAAAAAGTATTGTTTTAAAGATTTTGTTATGGATTTCCCTGTATGTAGGGGTTGCTTTGTGGTGTGTCACATATGAAGAGTATTACCTTAATAAATCAGGATGGTTTTACAGTAAGAAAGCAGTAAGAGTAAAAACAAATCTTAAATAAAATAATAAAAACAAATCTTACTGCAAATCTAGTAACTGCTGGTAATTTCTTGACCTTCTCACCCTGCACCTTCCTATTCCTCAGCACTGGTTTACTAATGTAAGTGAAAGAATAACTATGATCCTTTTTTTGGTGCACTTCCAATGTGTATTTGAACAGTTTTACAAGATTGTTCAGAAGCAAGACATGTTCAATTAAAGGTTGTTTATTTCTAAACTTTATATAGCAAGTAACACAGGCTCTCTGTGTCTATTCTACACGTGTAGCTAGGAGGAACTCCTTTCTCTTTAAACACATTATCCAATAATTTCTTTGTTTATAAATATATTAATTCGAAAAAATATTCTTTGCTCTGAAGGCAGAAATGGGGATTACTGATGGCACATGTGATAGAGCCCTGTGAAGAGGGTTTTTTCACTTCTTATTTGTATAAAAACTATCCTAAGTGCTTTCTATCATGTCCAGCTTCATAGTATAGTTGGGTTTTATACTATTTCCAGCTAAGAAAAGTAGTTGTGGAAAGGGGCAGACAAGCTTTTTTTTAGTTGCTTGTCAGAGTGTAACTGAAAAGTGAAAAAAGAAACAGATGTTTAGGATGCAAAGTTTCCAATATGGACTAGGGTTTTTGAGTTTTTTTCTTCCCAAGGGATTTGTTTACTTGTTTTACATGCTTAACTGCAAAAGCTTAGAAAAGTTACACAACAGTATTGTTTGGAAGGAAAATATTGCAACATACTTTCTAACTCTTCATCAAACTAAGTCACTGTATTCCTTCCTTTTTTTTCTAAAGTGCTAACAAAGTCATGTGCTGAGCAACTTTACCTGAGAGACAATTCCTCTCTAAGCTGAGTTTGTGACACTTCTGTGCCTCTGTGCATTCCCTGCAACATTCATGTTTTAAATTGTCTTGTAAATTATCAGGACAAGATCAAAATCTGTTATCTGTCATATGAGCCTAATTATAAAAAAAAAAAAAAAAACACAATGAAATTCTAATTTAAATATCTTGAAAAATTATTCAGGTTTTTTTCTCTCTGTCCTTTCCCCCTCCTTGCCTTGTAAAATAAGGGAGAAAGAGAAGGCAGCAGCAGCTGTGGGTGTAAATGGCATTTTCGCACGAAATATTTGAAAAGCAGAAAGCATTCCATCCACAAGATTTTTTTCCTCCAATCTAAGAGTGAGACAGAAGTGAAAAGATGAGTGTGCTATAAGAAAAAGGCTTTTTGTGCAATAATTGGATCAGTATATAGTGGATTATGATGGAGGCAGGGAAGCCACCATGAGCGCATGTTATAGATCTTCTGCCAGCAGCACAGCTGCTGTGCTCAGTTTGTGATCAAATAAGGTCATTCTTTCTAACTATACCAAGACTTCTTTGCTGAAAACTTCTCTGTGAACTATTGTGAATAATTGCAAACTTCAAAGCAGGCTTTGTTGGAAAACAAAAAGAATCGAGTTGATTTTCAATTTATTGAGGCATTGAATTAATTGATAAAAATAGTTGTATACATTCATAGGCACCTATGGCCTAATGCAGATACATTTCAAATATGAAGCCTAAACAGGAGTACACAGGAAATTATTAAGCTGAGGGAAAACAGTAAACTGTTTAACAAACAATGAAATGAGACATTTTCTGACTGTTCAATCTGCTAATGCTCACTGATTTTTTCCCTGCTAGGCACTGACCATTGCTTACTAGAAACACAGAGCACATTCTTTACAATAGGCACTCAGTGTAACTCACTAAATAATATTGAAAGGATCTGTAAGTGCCTTCAGCAACTTAAAAGAAAAAAATAAAGTTCTTTGGGTTGTCAGGTGTTGTGCATATTTGCAATGAGCCTGCATGTTCATGGTCTGAATTACTTCTACAAATCTTGTACTTCTTGCATGTCTTACAAGTAAAACCAAGAACTTGTATAATGATCTGCAAACTTTCTGAAGTCAGCTGCAAAATATGCTTATTTGGATGGATGATTTTACTTTTCTTTCTAAATTAACTGTGGTTAATATGTGAGATACAGTTGTTTTTAAGAAAAACATCTATATAGATAAGCTGTATGTGGATGTTGATTGTTCTTTCTTACTTGCAGATGGACATTCACAGTTTAAATTCCTCTATGCAATCACACCACAGTTTTTCCTCCATGTTCATAAAACAGTGGCATTTTTTACCTTCTTTTAATCTAAGGACTATTCCATACTCTTTCTGTTTTGCAGGCAGGTTCTCTTGTTGACCTGTAAGAATTTCCACAGCATGGCTACTCACAGAAGGGAAGGTCATATTCATGGTACTTGCAGATTGATCCAAGATTAGTCTTTAACTTGGAGTGGTTTTTCTCCAATCTTATCAATGCTATGTGAATAATTTTGGTTAAACTCATCTTTTGGGAGCTGAAATTACTGAAAAATTAGTCTGAACTTCAGCTAAGCCTCCAAGATCATGTAGGTCTGTGAGTCGTATAGCCACTACATAGAAGGGTGTTGATAGACTTTGCTGGGAGACTGGGCCAGGTATGGAGATTTTCTTCTCTGGGTGTGAGGTTTTATTTTCTTTTAGCAGGCAGCTTCCTTCTGAAAGATTTTGTTGGGCAGGACTGTGCTAGCACTGAACAGTGATATGTTTATTGCAACAGCTGTGATTGAGTTCCACACAGCCAGTTTGTTTATCTCTGAAAATGAGCCATGTTTCTGACGTGTTGGAGGCATGAGATTGGACTTGCATGCATAAGTAGCTGAAGTCTGATAAACCTAAACAATATGCATGTGTCCAGTTTCACTGTTTATTAAAGTGTTTGGTATGATCAGCAGTTGTTCCTTTATATTACAGCAAAAAGCAACACTTCCCTTTTTTGTAAATTTGTGCTCACTTTATTAATCTTCAATAGTAGCTGAGTTTTATATTTTTCTGTTAACTAAGATGATATGCCTCAGGTAGATAGATATGTGTATGTGGCCTTGAACACAAACTGAATGAATCATCATTTTGGCTGTATCTGAGCACCTGCATGTTGACTCCCTATTCAGTTTTGGTTTTAATCAACAAAAAAGCCTGCCCTTAAGACCTTGTATGTGAAAAGCAAAATTAACATCTGCATTCAGTTGTGGCTTTTCTGACAAAATAGTTTCTGATGGCAGTTCCTTTATGTTGTGTAAGACAGAGTGAAGGTGAATAAAATTAATTCAGTCAAGAAACACAAGTAGCCTCAGCGAATCGAAATTCTGAGTGTGAGTTGAGGTTTCCTTACCCTCCGATGTACACACCACTATAGGGAAGTTCTCACTCTTTATAACTTCAGTGTTACAACATTAGGACATTCTCCTCTGAAGGAGGGAGATAATGTTCTGTATTTTAGATTCAGAAATATATTTTGAGGGATGACTTACCAAACTACATCACTGCCATGTGAAATAGTTGGTTAATAAGTTTTGGAGTGGACCATTCGAATCAGTCCTTGCTTGATAGGTCTTATTCCTGAGATGCTGAATGGCAAGAAATACTTTCCTCAATTGATTGGGGTTTTTTTATGTGTGCCTGTAACTTTTAGTTCATGAGTGACTAATATATTTCTTATTGAGGCATGTTGTAACCTGTTTCCTAACAGAACACAAGATCTGCTTTGAAATGCATTGCTCTCTGGATTTATTGACCTTTTCATTACCTAAGCAAGGTCTGAAACCTACTTGCTTTTATCTTTTTTATGATTTTTCTTTTGTTGGTTTTTTTTTTAATAGAAGGAAGAGCTTTTGTCATAGCTGTTTTGAAGTAAGAGAAAAGATTGAGTCATGTTAAAGATCTAGAGAGGGAGTTGATAGGAATTTATCATTGAAGCAATGGTGGGTTTTTTGTATTCTAGCACATTCAAATTCCAATCAAGTGAAAGGGTTTGGTGGAGCTAGTTATTGTTTTAAAGCCAAAAATAATCTCATTTTTTAATGATTGGGAAATGTTCTAGTCCACAACTTGACGCTGTTACTTGTTCTTTTTCGATTGTTTTGGTTTTTGTTTTGACAGCCAACACTACTATATCTCTTAGTTATTTTGAATGTGTTTTAGAGCTCTAAACCAAGAAACTGAAACTAAATTTTCCATTAGTATTCAGAAAATTAGAAATTGTTTCGAATTTTATGAGTGGAGAATAAGACAATTTAAAGCCTCGTCTCAGGTAGCTTTTATATTTTTAACTTAAATTCAACAGAAACTCAAAAGAACTGCCAATGTCTTGAAGATACATTTAGTCTGAAAACATAAAGATTCTGGAGGATTGCATAAACTTGCTTTCAGCTGTCCATGTCCTCCTTTACATCATTTCTCTGCATTTGACTCTGCTCAGTACACCACAATGCTTTTATTGTCTCACTTCCTAGTGCATGTCATTTGCATAAATTTGTTGCTTATTACAATATATGGAATGTAATCTTTTTCTATTCCATTTATTATGAATGCAAGAGGCTTTCTGCAGCTGAATTTCATTGGTATGTTGAGTTGAAAGAGAAAGCAAAAGAGATTAGAAGGTCATCTTGATTAGAAGGTCATCTTTTGTCCCTTATTTTATCAGCTAAGAGTTGATTTTATTTTTTTTTACTTATGGCAAACTGAAGCTGTATCTGTACAGGCCCTGCTTGAGGCCAGGGAATATTCCATGAGCACTGCAGCTTGGTCATCCATAGTGCCACACTGTTGGAGTGGTTCCTGGTGCTGTTGGCCTGGCATAGCTGGTACTTCTTGGAATGCTTTGTAGGCACAGCCCAGGGGCCAGGGCCATTCCTGATGGGCAGTTTTCTTGTGGCCACCCTGCCTTGGAGGCTGAGAGTGCTTGCCAGTGTGAACATGGGCTGTTCTGTGCCATGTGGGCTGGGCACGTCTAAATTGCTGCTGGTGGGAGCTGGCTGAAGAGCTATGGGTTGTGAGTTAGGGATGGAGAGCTAATTATGGGGGCTGAAGTTTGTTGCATGCAGTTTGGAACCTTTTTGGCATAGCTGTGCTTCATAGTGAGTATCAAGAAATCAAGATTTTTTTTTTTTTTTAATATGTGGTCTACAAGATAACTAGCAGCATGCACATTGTAATGGTTTTCTGGGGCTGATACAGCTGGGAAAGAATCTGAGTATGCCTTTCTTGCAGTTAAACTCTAGATTAATTTCTAGATTAAATTTCTAAAAATTAGGAAAAGGACTTGGGGAGAGAAATTATTTGATAGAAACAGAGGAAACAATCTTGCACATAGAATAATAGTCTAAAAGTATGCTTTTAAAAATCCTTTTCAAGTCAGGCTTTGACTTTTTCAAATTGATTGAGGGACTAATAAAAAAGAAGAGTTAGAAGTGAAATGCTTTAAATTGTACAGTGCACTGTGCTACTTTGACTTGTTTGGGCAGCCATTTTCAGAGTTTCCAGATGCTGTGGCCTGTTTTTGCTGTGACAGCAGCATATACAGATCCTGAATGTGAGAAACACCCAATGCTTCTGCTGAAGTCATTACACTGAAAAGTGAGAAGTCTGCACCGAATTCCCAGGGAGATGGATGGTCATCTTAAACAGCACAGCTGTTTGGAGATCACCTACTAACTTCAACATGGGCTCATCATATTCAATAGTCTTTTGAAACAGTAACAATATTCTCTAGTATCTGAATTTCTAGCTGAATCAATGATGTTCTCTACCTAAAAGAGAAAATTCTGCAAGTAGAAATACAGATTAATAGGTTGGCATATTTGAAAACATCCTGAGCTTTTATGTGAATCTTTCTCTAAATCAGTTTATTGTAATAAGACACTTCTATTAAAAAAGAGTTGAGACATGTATTTAAAATTTATTGATTTATCATATGCTCAATACAATAAATGTGTGTTGGGATAGAACTGACAATTAAGTTGCAACCATAAGTGACAATATTTATAATTCATTATAGACTATAGTACTAATAATCTGAAAAGAATGTGTAGAAGGGTGGCTAGTTACGTATATCCTGCAAATGCATTAATGTCCTGCATTTCAGTCCTTTGTAAATATGTTGTCTGAGTATTGCAAACAGTTGTTAGCCCTCACTGAATTACTGAAAAATTTAAATCACTACTTTTTCCTTCTACCTCATGGTAATAAAGTCAAGGAGCAATCTTTTTTCCATCTCCATCCTCAGTCTTCTCACAAAATTAAGGGGCAGTTATTTTCAGAGACACAGATGAGAACTGGTATTTATCTCTGCTCTCTTGTACAAAAAAAAAAGTTCAGTAATTTTATGTTGGTTTTCTTTACTTTCCTTTCACATGGACTCACAGACATCTGCTAATGACCTGGGATCTTAGCCAAGAGCTAGCAGTGGTGGGAGAAAATGCAGGATATTTATAACTTCATTATAATCCATTATTTATTCCTTGCTCTCTTCATTGCGAGAGAGATATCATTCAGTACAAAAAAACCTACTTAACTCTCACAGTATTTATTCTTCTCATTTTAAGAGGATATCAGTAAAACTCCTCTGCCTATTTTTTAATTCTTTTTGTCTTTTCAGTAGTCATTCAGGCACAGATAACGGTGGTATCACAACATTTAAAGTGACAACTTACATTATTTTTCTGGCATGAAGTAATATCTGGGCCAGGGGAATGAGATGTCTAAAACATCTGGCCATGGAGTAAAACAGTGTGACTTTAGAGAATATTGTTTTGCTTCTTCCAGATGTGACATTAACCCTTGCTAGACCTTTGGAAAAGCTGAAGATTTTAGCTTCCCCCATGGTTCCATTATTGAATGGTCTGGCCCAGAATTCACTCAGGAAAAATTTGCCTTCATGGGGTATTGCTGGCACTGGTCTGAGTCACAGTGTTACTGTGCTGCTGTTGAAGATGCACAGCACAGAAATTAAATCTGTACCTCTGACAACCAACCCAGCACTCAAACCTGTAGTCCCAAGTTCTTGGGACAGAGAAATGAATCACTTAAGTTCTCATCTGCTCATTCAGTGGTTTCTGGACAGTGTTGCAAGTTGTGTGTAGCTTCCATTTGCTTCCCATCTTCTTCCTTTCCCTAAGGACACTTACTGAAGTTTTTATCTAGTTTTAAAGACCCCAAAATACTATGTATATAATACTTATAAATTAGACTGATGTGGCAAGCACAGATTTTTTCCTTTTTTCAAAATGAGAAATTATTTTAATGAGTGAATAAGATGTATTTTCATGATTATATAATTCAGCGATAAAATGGCAGGAATGTAAAGCTACCACTCAGCCTAATTAGAATCCAATATTCTCCCCCCTGTTTCCTCCAGAAGAACAGTAGATTTGTTACATATTAGCTGTGACTTTCCCTAGTATTTTTATTTAATGGTTTCTCCTAAATACCTCAATCAAGCTTGAACTTTCATACTGTTAAATTTAGTGTGTGTACGTACATTACCACACAGAGCAGACAGTTTTTCCACTGGAAAAAATGACACCTGATAAGATGAACAAAGAAATAATTGTTGTCTCTCACAGGGGGAACTGAAGCACAAAGGGATTTAAGGACACACAGGAAGTCTGTTGGCAGAGCCAAGAACAGAACTGTCTCTTAAGTTCTGGTGCAAATGCCTCTGCCAGGGGCGCCAAGCTTCTTGAGCCGGAGAGAAGCCGTCCCTTTCACAGCCCTGCTTCCGGTTGGACTGGGAAAAAGAAACTGAAAAGGCAGGATAGAGAGAAGGAAAAGAAATAATCCTGGTTGTGAAGCTGTGGCCTCTTGTTAAGAGAGAAAAAACGTTCCCAAACTAACCGACCGATGCCTTCCCCCCTTCCGCTTTATCCCATTCAAACCAAGAAGTAATGTTGCTGAAGTAATCCAAATGTCACAGTGGAGGGTTCTGTGCTACTGATCAGCATAATGTGCTTCCCTTTGCCTGTGCTTTCTCTGGCCATGTACAGAAAGCCCTTCAGCTGACATTTGTTTAATATTTGTTAAGACAAAGCACGTGCAGAAAAAGCCTTGCATTATTGGAACAACCTCCTAGATTTGTTTTTACATATTCCTTCCTTGCATTCTCTTTCTGCCTTTTTATTTAAATTATTCTTGAGGGGTTTGTAAAGGTTGTGGGATGAAGACTTAAATTATTTTGGCAGGAATTGCTTAGTTCTGTGTAATTCTATTTAATGAAATATTTTTTTCACCTTAAATCTGAGTCTTGGAGGCTACATTTGAAATATAGCAGCAATTTAATTAAACACAATTTAGTTGTAACCCAAACAGCAACAGCTTGAGGCAGGCAGGGCTCTGGAAGGAAAACACACCAAATATGAGATGCAGCATGTCTGTAGTTCAGAGTGGAGACTGTGGCAAACAGATACTGCAGGACTGAGCCTCTTAGACTTCATGCAGTTACTGAAACTGCCCTGAGTTGTCATTTTGTTTGTATAGCAAATAACAGCAGGAGTTATAATACTTATAATTTAATACTTAATTAATTTAATTCTTAATTAATACTTTTAGGAGAGTTAATTTAGTACTTAATTCATTTTGTAGCTGTGTCTGCTGCAGTTGTACTGATACTCTGAAGCTTTCTGTCTACTGGTGAGGAAGTTTTCCCTTACCTTGTTTGCATGTCAAATCTTTAATTGAAATCAGGCTGTTGAGTTTTTTCAGCCTTTGTAAAGTCACTTGTTGGTTCTGTGATCAAAAGTAGCTTTTGGCTGTGTCTTGCTTCAGTTGAGTCTTTTCCACTTTTATTGTATTTTAAAGGCTATTTTTAAATTGTGCTGTGCTAGAAGATAACTGTCTTTTGACTTTGGTCCTGGTTACTAGCTATGGGAATTTATCTTAGTATTCTAACTTTAGCCTAATGTTTTTCAGTAAAATTGGATTGCTTTTGGTGAGTTGTCCAAGTTGATGCTTGTGGACTATGCCTATCTTAAGTAGCAATTTTATTTATTCAAAAATCCTTTTTTGATTCCTTTTCTTTGCCTTTACCAAATAAATTCTCTTGACATTTCTGAGGTTTCCAAGTTTGGTTTAGTGTCCTAATGTTACCATTATATATTGACCATTTCAGACACTGGCAAATAAGAAAATAGGTGCTGTCCAAATAAGACTTGATAAACTACTCCATTAACTTGTTGCTCCTAAAAGTTGTAGCTTTCCTCCTTCTGCTTTCCACTCCCCTTTCCTCTGCTTCAGTCAAAATTGGTCCTTGCTTGTTCATTGTTCTCAAAGCTAAATGCAAGTCTTATTTTCCAGAAATTGCTTAGGGGAAAAAAGCCCCAAGTGCCAGAAAAATGCTTATTTATCAATATTGATCCCTTACATTTGCAAACTTGGCATTACATGCTGTACCTGGAAGTTTACTGGATTTTTTTTTCTTGTGACTCTGAGACTTGGCTTGAGTGACTTGGAAAAACTTTCAATTTCCCAAAATATTAAATCCCAAAGCATAACAGTCAATTTACTGTCATTTAAAACAATTGCTTTTTCTTTCTTCTTGCAACCCAGGTTCTGATTGGATTAAGAAAGGAAAGTTTTGTGCTCAGGAAGTTTATATTGCCAAACCTCCATTTATGATAGAATGACCCATTATCTTCAACATTGAAGCATTTATTAGTCTAAGAGGGACAGTATCAGAGAATAAAGAGAGCCCCTTCCACTTACACTGTAAAATATGTATTTGTTATCATCAGCTGTGCTAGGTGTATATCTGTTCAATGCATAGTAATTCAAAGAAAAGTCAGAGGTACTGATATTGACTGAGCCTTGTGTTACAAAGCCAGTAGCATTAGTTTGAATCTCATGCAAACAGAACAGTTTAATTATTTCCCACCTTTTGGAGGAACAAAAGAAAAACTGACAGTCAACACACTTGTGTCTGTCTTACTGTGTCACAGGGAGGTTACAGATTCGAGGGATTATCCACAGGCCATTGGTTTGAAAATAACTAAGGAGTCAAAGAATATAAAAGAAAAAAAAAAGTCTTTATAATATGCACAGGCAATTGGGAGAAATAAAATATGCTAAAACTTTTTTTCAAAAATAAATAGGTTTTTTAAAAAGAAGAATTTGAAAACAAAAGGCTTCACACTTTTAATATCTGAGCAAAAATTTCAATGTAAACGAAAATCTCAAATCATTACTGTTAATAAAAGAAACCTGAAAATTCTTTCACTTTTGGTGAGTAACTGGATATGCTCCATACCATATTTTACTTCTTAGCAGTAGAGCAAAATATATTCCAGAAAAAAAATGTAGTCATCTGTCTGCTAATGCATACTTATACACAGATATGCAGTCTAGTGTGATAAAATGTGATATAATCTCAGGCTAATAAATAAGGTATTTTTCAGTGTCTTGAAAATTTATTATTTAACAAAGATGTAAAAACCCCTATGAATTTTGACTTTTAAGCTAGCAAAGGAGAGCTGAGAGAAGATTTCTAATTCTGCTGTCCAAATGGAAAATAATCAGAACAGATTATTGCTCATCTCTTATAAATCTCCTGGCAGTGAAAAAGATTGTTACGCTTATTACTCACAAGTCTAATTGCAAAACATGTTTCCAATTTCTAAAAAGGAAGAGTTTTACTACTTTAGTATTGTGAAACTCACTTTATAAAGGTTCATACAAAGGGGACTAGAAATGTCTTCTGTCACATGGTTATCACTGTTTCTTAGGACAGGTGGTATCCTTCTTTGAAATCTCCTAGACCCCTTCAAGTTTTTATCTTTTGCTAAGACAAGGTGCATTTCCAATTGCTATTCTTCATATATCATTTTAAAAATGGACTTTGTGGAAAGGTTAAAATTCTCAAACATTCTTGAAGATACAATCCAAAACTATATCTCAGTTTGTTCTGCTAAATTTTATTTTGTTCTGAATTGAGTAATAAATCGTGATTTTCTTGTCAGGGGTGACCTGATACTAACTGCACATTTTTGGTGTGGATTTACTTCGTGGACCATGCTGACTTCAGTTTATACTTCATAATTTCTGATTTTCAAAAGAGTTTCAGAGGTTTTTTGCAGAGTGACACATTCATTTAACCTCTAATACCTTTGTATTTCAAAAGAAATAACTAGTCAGTCTTTCTAGTCTTCAGTTTTAAATAGGATTAACTCAATGGTGATAATTCAACAGTTGTCTTAATGCCTTCTCTTAACTTTTTCAGAAAGTCATTGTTTTTTCCCACTGTTAGGAATGTTGACAAATGATAAATTGTAGAATATGTCACGATGGGATATGGACCACATACAGCTGGGCAAGTGCAGGGAAAGGACGTGGCAAAGGCAGTCAGGGCTCTGTTGAAAGGCTCATTCTTGCATGAACAAAGTGAACAGTGCCAGTCACGCAGAGCAGCCATGCAGGGACGACAGAGTTGTCTCAGCCAAATGGTGTGTTCTCTGCAGGAAACCATACCCAGCTCGTGTTCCCTGAAAAACCTCATCTTCCCAAAGTTTCATTTCAAATGTAAGACTTGGAAGGATCCCAGAAGAGTCTTCTTTTCCCTGCCACTCCAACCTCATGATCAGCAAAATCTGTGATTCAATCTATTGTATCATTAAATATGTTAGTACATATGCCCAGAATGATTAATTAGAGGACTTTTTGTATAATCTGCAACTGTTATTGCTGTTGGGTATTTGGACTGATGCCTCTGATATTAGAAAAAGCTTTGATTTCAATTACTCTCATTCCTTTTAATACATGTAATAAAGTCATTGCTCTGCTTCACTTCTCCATTTTTTCTTCAGTACACCAAAACAAAGAGGCTTTTCTGACTAAATTGAGGCTATATTCAATTAAATTAATTGTAATTTATCCTCAAAAAAGGAGAGAGAGTAATTTACCAGAAAACACAAAAACAAAACAGTACAAATCAGGTTTCAATAGAAGTTCAATAAATAATTTTTTGAAATTCTGATGCATCACCATCCTAGGGTTATGTTGCTGTTTTCAGAGTATCCAGTTTTGCTTGTATTATATGTCTTCTCCCAAGGCCTAATTAAAAAAGGTCTGATTTAAAACGTATTTGAATAAAGTGTCAGATTAACCATGTATATTTAATACAGAGTAAATGTCACAGCTTTAACTGAAACTTTGGAGTTAGATGCTCTTCTTTCAGAGAGTCCAAGGTACTCTTGGAGAGAGGGCATGCCCAATAATGGCACAGTTGGCTTAAATTGTTATGGTTGTCCTAAAATGGCAAGGAGTTTCATGAACACTAGTGAGAACATCCCACAACCTTCTACTAATAGAGAGCATCATTCCTACTTTACCTATAGGAAAATTGAGCCATTAAAATGTTCAATGAGTTGCACAATGTTGTACAAAAGTTTCAACAACAGAGCAAGAAGTAAAATGCTGTTGTTCTAAAATACCATCTTCAGTGTCCAGATTACATTGATTCGTGTTGCTATCCTGAAAGCTTGCCACCTGTGAAGATTTAATTTTATTATACTTAGCTCAGTTAATAACTCTCAAAGATCCATTGTGAACCTTCAGAAAGGAGGACAGCACTTAATGAGGAAATTATCACAAAATCAAGGTACTTCTGTAGGCTGCATTTATCCCTCATGTAAGAGGTTCTACCATGAGAAGTGTGGGTTTCTAAATTAATATCAAGTCCTCCAGCTGCTTTTAGTACAATGAGCCATGCAAAATTCCTGAATTTATTCAATGTTGATACTCTGAAATGGGCACAGTATTGCCTTGCTCCCCTTACTTCAAGATAATTCATCCTGTAATTTCTTAGTCCTTTATCCTGCTTGACTCCAGTCCTCTGTCAATCTTCAGAACTAGTTCTTGCCATCTTGAATTTAGATCAGATTCTTTGCTCCTGCCCCTTATATTTACATTCCCAGCTACTGATTGCATTGAGGTGCTCACACAGGAGGAACTTTCTCCTTCGAACTGAAGTCTCCTGTCTTAGAGATGTCCTGCAAGTTTTACATGCTAACCAGGTAGGGAGGAGACCCTAGTGGTGCTTCTACTGAGGGAAAGTTCAGTGTTTACTGGAGAATCCACATGAGAATAACTTTCCCTGGACCCTGAGCCCTTTTAACCTCGCTGCAGGGCTTCTACTTGCCTGGTAGCCCAATTTGCTGCTCACAAGCAAATGTGCTGTGCTCAGAAGCAGCCCTGCCCTGAATCCCTTGACCATCCCAGCTTGGACTCTACTCCTAATTAATATTCCTTACCTTAGTACTCCTCACCTTAAACATTCCTTGGTGAGTTTTACACAGCCCCACAGACCCCACTCAAATATCCCAAATTCTCCTGTTTCTTTTTTTCCCCTCCACATTGTTGGCTGTGAAGTCAATGCTGGCCCTCTCCAAAGCTCCACTTCATTTTCTTTATGGCCTCTAGTAGTGACTGGAGAGTTTGTCTCTATCTTTTTTTTAATCCCGTGTCTATTACATTTGTATCCCAGTGTTCTGTTCATGGCTTTCTCTGTATGCTTTAAATGGAAAAGTTTCTTGAGCTGATAATCCTAGTGAAGCAGATGCTCTGACATGCCACATACCCTTACAAATACAAATGGGGTAGTCAAATTTTGCCAAATAAAATGTCATTGGTTCTTCAGCTGGAAATTAGCATCTTGTCCTAGTCTGAGTTGAAATATGATCTGAAAACTAAAGTCTCAGGAGAGGATTTTCAATCTGCTTTCTGGGCAGTTTAGGTAAAGCAGTGATATCAGTGATTTTTTTTTTCCTATTGATTTTTGTATCAGTTTTAGTACATTTATCTGTCCATTAAAGAAGTAAATGACCTGGCAGTGGATGAGATTTCACAGCACTGAAACACTGAAACCCTATATATCCCTTTATATATACTAACCAGCTTTCTATGTGAACAGCAAACTTGTTAATGCTTGTAACATCTTTTCTGCAAGGCCAAAGTGTGCAGAGAGGTTGGCAGCCTGCCTGCTGGAACCTTTTTATCCACAATGCACTTCCTGGCACACCTTACTAGGTGTCCTTTCAGCTGGTCTAAGACAAGCCTTTGATGTCCTGAGAACGTGATGACAATGTGGGTCACCTGTGGATCCAAAAAAAAAAAAAAAGAAAAGAAAAGGAGGAGGGAAAGTAGAAGGAATAACTGGTCAGATCTTGCTGTATGGGTAGTTTGGCAGTTTTGGCCCAACTTTAGCAGCCACTAGCAGCCACTGTAGGAGCAGTGCAAGCTTTGGAAGTCCTGAGAGGCTGACAAGGATTTGATGGTAACAGGTCCTAGCTCTGTAAGGCAATGAGCAGAAAAAAGATATGTCACTGTGTGTTTGGTGTGGAGAGAAGACAAAGCATGCAGCCTCTGGTGGTGTCACTTACTGACCAGATGGGTCAGGTAGAAATATTGACTTGGTGAAATCTGCGTGCAGGTTAGACTTTGCTTTGCCTCTGATCTGGAATTTTGATGCTGAATTTATGTAATTGCATCAGAGGCCCTTGATCATGCCTTTCAGTCACATTTATGATGAGAACTGTAAACACTCAGGGTAGGAAAGATCCTCAAGAATTCCCATAGTCTGAATATAAAATAAGAGACAGCTGGCAGGGAAGCACTTAAACACTACTGCTCCTTGTCAGCGCTGTGCTTGGCATGCCGGTGTCTTAAGGAAGATCCAGTGCTGAGCACTCAACATTGAGTCTGGTAAAATAGAAAGACAAATGTATGAGGATTCTTGCTCCCATGGTGTTTTTAAAGGAGCAGGGTCTGCAAGTAATGAAGAGTGCTTGCAGGGAGACGTATTGTTCATGCACTGTTTTATTTCTCTTGGTCTTTTCAGGTGTTCCAGGACCTTGGCACTTCTGTGTTGTCTGGTGCATTTAGAGGATACAACATCTGCCTCTTGGCATATGGACAGACAGGTTCAGGAAAAACTTACACAATGATGGGAACACCTGTGAGTTAAACCATTCATTTTAAACTTAGGGTTGAGGGCAGGATGTCTAGCAGAAACATTGCTTTATTTTTAAATGGTGATTGTGCTGCTTGTTGAGCAAAATGCTTATGCATGTTTTATTCATTTTTAAAATGTATATAATGTGAGCCTTTACATTTAGGTAAAAAATAGAGTATCAGGTAAAAATATTAGAAAGTATCGTGTAGTTTAAATATTTATTATTAGATAATCTTCACCTTACTACATATGAATCTTATCACAAAGTTAGAGGACAAAACAAATCAATACCCCGGAATAGTTCTAAATTTTAGAAACTGTAGCCCAAGATAATACAAAGTGTTCATTCCTATGTGATGTTTTGGCTATCTGGCCTATGCTGAGAGTAAGTTACTTTCACAAATAAAAATGGATACAATTCACGGTAATGGTTTTGTACCAGGCTTGATTATTACTTGGATAGTAATATTTCACTTCCATGCATTTGACATGCATTTGAATAGAATTTATAGAAGCTGTTACATTTTAAGATTGTCTACCAGGCATCACCTAAAGTGCATTTTAACCTTGCTATTCAGATTGATGGAGTCAGTTGATGATTTCCTATGTTTTGCTGCAACAGAAGGCAATTAAATTTTTATCCATGAATATTCTTAGCTGTCGGTGAAACATATTGCTAAACAGAAAAAAAAAAATTAATAGTTTGCATTAGTGGACCAGTATTTTCTACATCTATGGGATTCAATTTTTAAGCTGAAATAAGGACAAACATGCTTAAACCCCAAAGATAAGAGGCCTGTTCTAACATAGTTTGTTCTTTTGACAAGAGTTTGGATTTTTAAAATTTTATTTTCTCAATAGGCATCAACAATAGGATTTAGTTAAATTATTACCAGATTCTCTACTAATCTTACGTGAAATCAAGTTTTATGCCATAAAAGCCTGAAGAATTGTTAAAATTTGGGTTAATAGGTGGCAAACTAGGATATTTTGAAAATATCAGCAATTCAGAAATGGCCACAACTTGGAATTAACATTATTTTCAAGGAAATTTCTGGATGTTGTGTTTCTAAGTGATTTCTTGCCTAAAAAATAATTTCTTTCTCCAATGTAATACTGCTTTGAGCTGATCTTTAATAAAATGTATTCACTGTGAAACAGTGTTCCAGTGTTCAGTTTAAACAGACCTTGTGCCCATGGTGGTCCCCTTGATGAACCTGGATTTTCTTCTTTTAACACAGTTTCAAGTGTCCCTCCTGTAAAAAGCCTTTCAGCAAGCAGAATCCACCTGAGCCCTGGTGTCCTTCCCAGGGTGTGTTGGCACTGCAGTCACCAAAGTGTGAGCAATCATATCATAAGGAGAGCTCATCACACAAAATCACACTGTACTTCAGTGCTGTGTAGACTGTTTGGGCAAAATATAAATCACCTAGTCTGGGCATTGTTAGCAGCCCCATATCCTGTCCTCTCTAAGAGACAAAATTTACAAATCTAGAATATAAAGGTGGCCCAAGGCTCCTCTGTGACGCCATAGTGTGAAGAAATAAAAGTAGAATAAGGAAAACCCAAAAATATTAATGAGCAATCAAGCTAGTTTCAGTGTTGGCCTGGCTTCATCTAGTCTGCAACACCTCTGACATAGACATACCCAGAATCATTACATCAAACAGATTTTGGACTTCACCCAAGCCTGTAAACTTCTCATCAATGCTGTGTACATTGCTCTAAAATTACTTTTGGTATAAATAGCCATGCTGTTCTGACTTACACTCCATGGCTGTTTGTGATGTAATCCACTGTACAGTCATTTCTGCACTATGATTCTGTCCTTTTCTTATAACTTGGCTTTTGTTTAAAAACATATTTTGCGTGAGTGTTAGAAAATATATTATTTAATTCTTTTTTCTGTTTATTATTTAAAGGCATCCATTGGGCTGACACCTCGTATATGTGAGGTATTTTTTTTTCTTCACTTGCGTTTGTTTAAGCAATTAGATTTTCTTAATGTATTTGAAATTTACATAAACTTCTCGTTTGTGAAGGGCCTCTTTTCTAGGAAGGATAATTACTCAGACCAGATGGCATCATGCAGGGTAAAGGTCAGGTAAGTGTGTCACTGTTATGGACAACAGTATGAAAGCTTTTAACAACATACTCGTGTGATCAGTCGAAGTAAAGACTAGTTTATTTTGTTCCTGTTTTCTTAGAAGATAGTAGTTTTGTAATGAGGGGAAAAAACACAGAGGGATTATGAGAAAGTATTGGGTTTAGTTTTCCATCTAAGTCTGTTCACTTTTCTATGAACAGCTGAAATAGGAATGCAGTGAAAACTTACTTGCTTTGTTTAATTCCTAAATTGAGCCATAATCCTATATTCATCGTTCCCTTGGACCTAATAAAGCATTGTGTTTGGAAATGTGGGGATTTGAGCCCACCAGTGCAAAAAGTCTGTATGTACGAGTCAGTTACGTTGTCTAAATATACAGTGACTCCTTTTGTTTTGTTTCTAGCTGAGTGAATTTAACTTTCCTCTTTTATTTTTCTTTTCAGCTTTCTTGAAATCTATAACGAGCGCGTCCGAGACTTGTTGAAGCAGTCGGACCGAAAGAAGCCGTACGCGCTCCGGGTTCGGGAGCACCCGGAGACGGGCCCGTACGTACAAGGTGAGAGTGGCCAGAGCTGCAGGGGAAGGCGTGTCAGGCATGAGTGTATCTTTGTGTGTATTCCTGCAGTCATCACAATTGCCTCTGCCCTTCCAGGGTTTCTTTTCTAAAATGGTTTTCTTGCTATGTGATCGCCTGTAATGCACTGAGAGCTTTGCCTCTGTTATTCTACTGGCTGGATATTCCTGTCTGCCTTTTCAGCCATATTATTTTTCTTTCTTTTATTTTAAAGAAATATTAGCTTAATCAAGAAATCTACCAACATCAGCTCTAAATGGGTTCTCCAGACCAGCCTAAGGTCCCTTCATACCTGTTTCATACCTTGGCAGAAGAATGTACATTTAGGAAAAAAAAAAAAAGTGGGTAAATTCAACTGTTCGATGTTTCAGGGCAGCCATGAGAAGCAGAAAAAATCTCACCCTAGTGAAAACCTAATAGACTTGATTTTCAGTTGTCAGCTTTTTCAGTTGTCTTTCTTACTTTAATTCTTACCTTCTCTCTCTTTGTTTTTCTACTTCCAATTTATTTTCTGTTTTGATTAGTGCTTTCACCTCAAGGTCTCATACAGCTTTAAATTGCAGTTTGGCCTTTGGTATTTTGTAAATTAATTAGCTCCTGGTGTAAAGTTTGCCACCTACATTGCCATGTACCTGATCAACAGCTGACAAAAATCACATCTCAAAATCGGTGCACCAGTGTAAAATCATACAAAGTGGAGATCAGAAGGAAGAGTGTTTTCTAAATAGAAAGTAAATGCATGCATTTATTTTTCTTCTTGCCTTATATCCAGTGGACAGAATTCCAGAGTAGCCTCTGGAATCACTGACTGCAGCTGCTTGGCTGGCCATCAAGTGAGTAATAATACCTAGGGGATATGCACTTAGTACACAAAATGCATATCACTTAGAATTTTATGGATCCTGTCACATCAGAGCAAATACTGATTTGTCCTGGCTTCTGTATAGAGGGCTTGTCTCCATTTAGTGAATTTCTCTTGCTCTCCCTGGTTGACTTTTTTGCCTGTTTTTCTTTATTATGGCGTTACACATCACATGGTTATCCTTCCTCCAGAGATTAAAGGAAGATGTGACAACAGATAGAGTGACTTGACTGTGTGATTGGATGGAGCCTGATTGAATGGAGCCCAGCTCTGGTTCCTTGGACACCTGCTGTATTGGTCATAGCACATCTGACAACCCATGGTTGTTACCAATTCCTCCTCTCAACATTTGAAATCAGCACTTGCAAAGTGTTGAACTTTCATGGTCCTGTACCCAAAGGCCTATCAGGCATTTTGGTTGTTTCAGCTGTGCTTTCCAAGCACATCAGCATCCTGTTTTAAGGAGACTTGGAAAATAATAGATGAATTGGTGGTCTCATTAGTATGGCAAACATAATTCTTTGAAGAGCAGATTCATAGACATTTGGCTTTTATTGAGGGCTTTCCAAGATTCTCTTTCTACCTGCTTGTTATTGGAGAACTTCACTGTTGGTGGAGTTCAAAAACTAATTATTTTCTTTTAGCAGTTGCTCATTCACCACATAAGAGAGAGTCTTTAAACTGCTTCCTTCCTTGGCAATTTCCATCTCTTTTCTCAGGCCTTATATCTCCAGTGATTCCTTGGCTGCATATAATGGGGTTTCCCTGCTTTCAAAGAAAATAAAGTTATAACTTCTGCCAATGGGCTGGCTTGCCTTTTGTCACTTTTTTGTCTTCATCTGGAACCTTCCAAGCCAATTCTGTCACTTCTTTTTCAATTCTATTGCGGCTTTGTGTTGTTGTTGTTGTTGTTGTGGGGTTTGGTGGGGAGGGGTTGTTTGTTTGTTTCTATTGTACTTTTTTTTATTTACTCATTTTGAATAAGGATTTTATACTTGGACGCAACTGAAATTTTTGACTGGAACAATTTTATGCTAGAGTTTTGAAATATGCCAATAAAGTTCCCAGTTGATTATATTTTGTAAACTAAGAGGAAAAGATAACAGCAAAAGATTAGCCCAAATAATATTTGCCACTTTTGGCTATGGTTGTAAATTTATTTTAGATTATTCAGTCCCTCTGTATATTATAGCAGCATCAAAAAATAATTGTGTTAATGCCTGTAAGAAAAAACTTTATTTTCAATAGTGTGATTCATGATGTTTTTTTAAAAAATTGATCACATGCATGAAAAATGAAATAATTTCTCTGCTGAAGACACCATGGTGTGCAATTAGATGCTGTTGTGAGACCATATGAACTGAAATAATTTCAGGTTGATGAGTCAGTGGCTTAGGACAATAGATGAGAGTTCTTTTTTCTTAGACAGGTATATACAAATATATATCAATAAATTTGCCTATGCAGTTCATGCAATTGAGAACTGGGACAGTTTGCTTTACTTGAGACAGCCCTAGTGTCTGTTGAGGAGAGGGACTAATAAAGTGTGATGGAACTGCATTCATTAGCTCACATCAAAAATAAGCAGCAGTGACTTGAATGCAAGTTTGAAGTACAGGCAGCTTGATTTTAATAATATTGAATTCAATAAAGCCTCTTGTGAAGAGGTTCACAACACTGGTAGAAAATGCCCTTCTCAACTGCACCAATGTGTTGCTACAATCAAAAATTGCTGAGCCCTGTTATGAGGGTTTTCTACATTTTACTCTTTGCAATTTTATATGTAATCTCTGTGTGCAGGATCAGAGTGCAAGAATAATATTTCCAATAGCTAGACAGCTAAGATCAAAATTGTCACCAAGTTTACTAGGACAGTTTTGTTTGTGTTTCACTTCCAGGCAATTTACTGTATGGGAGAAATGAAATTGGTGAACCTCAGCAAAGCTCAGAAATTTTCCATTGTTTTTCATAGATCAAGCAAGTTAAGGACAAGCATCTTTATTTGCATCATACTTCTTGCAAGAAATCATTAATTTTAATGTTTGCTGACTCTTATGAGGAGCTCCTCAGTGTACATTAGTTTTAGTTGTGTGTTTGATGTCAATGACATCCAGAGTACGGTTAGCTGTGGATGAAGAATAGAGAGAGGGGAAGATCAGAAAACTGAATCCCTTTAAGGACACTCAGATGCTCTGGGCAATGCATTTTCCATTTGCAAGTCCAGCCAGAAAGTCCCAGCTCTGAACACTAAGTGTTTTAAATGTTTTCCAACCCATCGTTTTTTCACCTAAAGGCTGAGAGATTGTAGCCTTTAAAATGCTGAAAGTGTTTCAGTGCTTTGGATTGGAATCGTTTCAAACTTCTCCCTCACAGATGGTTGCACTGTTAAGGAATCAGCCTCTCTTAAATCAGGAAATGATGCAATCTATTTTATTACTCTGAGACAGATTGCAGGGGGAGATCCTTTCTTACTCCAAGGCAGATTTCTAGACAAGCAAGTGGTTTTGATCTTTCTATGGGACTTGAAAATTACCTTTCTTTTTCTGGCAGCCAACAGAACACTTCATAATTTCTTTTCAAGCAACAGTTAAAATATTTCATTAACCTTATTAAAAAGCTAACAGTTTTAAACTCTCTGCTAGATTCACAATTCCAGTGCTTAGGGGAATGCAGGCAGGTAAGATTTTCTTCCATGCCTCCTTTTTATAATGGTATTTTTATTCAGTTAAATAAGACCCTGAAAAGGGGTCTGGTAAAACAATGTATGATAGTTTCCATATTCTGTGCTTTGAAGATCCCAGTGAGGCTTGAAAAACAATGGGCCTCTTTCTCAAATGGAAAATATGATGACTTCTGGAATTAATGTGTGGTAAAGAGACTCCAGAGAGCAGAGAAAATACTTTTGTTTGAAAATCACACTGTACTTTGTGTGTGTGCAAGTGTTCATGCTTGCACACTCCAGTTAGGGCTTTTTTTTTAAAGCATGGATGATCCAAAAATCTTTTTTTTTCCTTTATATGTATTAGTTATTAAAGGACTGAAGATCCCTTCGTTGTCTTAGGTTTTGCTTTCATTCAGAGTTAAGCAAGCTGTTATCATGAAAGAATAGACTCTAACAATATCAGAACTACCTATTTCAGTCTGGTTGAATATCATATTAATCTTGAATTACATTCTAGCAGTAGACAAATTATTTGATCCAATTAAATCAATTTTTTTTTCAGTATTTTCCCTTCAGTCACACTTTTGTGGTCTGTAGGTTTGGATATCTACAGATCCACCAAACCTAAATCTCTGGAGGAAGAGGAAGTTGCCCTGGATTCCAGCTGTGAGATAAAACATTCTGCACAGGAGTGTTTTGCCAGCTGTGGTAGGACAAAAACTGGCTTCACAACTCAGGTGCTCTTTAAGGAGTCACTGCAGTAGGAATGATAAATAATCCTGGGTGACAAGGCATATGAAACTGGATTTATGGGCAATACAAGTCTGTTGAGGATAACTCTGTGCGTGTGCACTCTGCCAGGAGCTGGCGGTGCCTCAGCACAGCAGCACACCGCCCTCCACTGGGCCCCTCTGGGTCATCTCCACCCACTCCGAATCTGGCATTCCTTTCACTTCTTTAGGGGCTTCCCCCCTCCTTCAAAACAAAATCAAATTTAAAAAACAAACAAGTAAAAACCAACCGAAACAAACTCAGAAGAGAAGGCAAGAGAAGACCAGATGATTCATATCATTATTTGGGGAGATCCTTCAAAAAGCCCCAAAAGTGCATGAAGATTCCCAAGTGCATGGTTGTAGTGGTTTAGTTTGCCAATTCTGAATTTCCCCAATTTCAGTCAAATTGAAATTTTCCCAGCCAAATGCACCACTAAATGTGGTGGTTTTTCTCGTGCTGGTTAATCACCAGAGCACTCTCCTGCTGTAAAATAGGATCAACTAGGAGAAAAGCAAAGCAGGCTCAAAACTTCAAGAGAAAGACAGTTTATTAACAGTAACTAAAAGAAAGAAAAAAAAGGAAAAGAAAAAAACCCCACCAAAACCCCTCAGACCCTTCTCCTCCCTCCATAAGCCTTTCCTTCCTGTTTGTCAATGTAAAGAAATAACACTCAAACAATCCCAATCAGTCCATCATTTTTTGGAATAGTCTTTTCTCAATTCTCTCTCAGGGAGAGGAGTCCCTCTTGTTCATGTTATGGAAAAGCTTCTCCACAAGAGGAAAGAAAAGTTCTCTTGTGTCTCCCAATGTCCCCACAAGCAACCCGCCCGGGGTCAAATTTGCTTGTGAGGTTTCCCAC
>VWZP01002793.1:958355-1129494 GCA_013396995.1 Dicaeum eximium
CCCCCCCCCCACCCCAGGCCTGGCCCCAGGGAGCTCTTACCTCTGGGACTCCCTGGCTGGAAAGAGAGAGCTCCTCCTCTTCCTCCTGCAATTTGTCCACCTGGGATTTCACTGAGCCGCCTACAAATTTTTACCATTTCCGGGTAAGCCTCAAACCATGACAATGGTAAAGCCTGTTTAACTAAATGGTAAATATTCACAGAGGGTGGTTTCTAGTTCAGTTAGTTGCATGAGCAGAGCCATCATCCAGAGGCAATGGCCAAAATCTTTTTTATAGGAGCTGTACCCAAGTAGAAGCAGTGACATAGCTGAAAATTTATTATGAACTTAGAGTTATACTGTTTTTTAAGTACCATTGTTGTGCAGATGGAAAAGTTCTGATCTTTGAAGGTATGAGGCATTTTTTTTATACTAATGTCATTGCATCAGAAGGATGAATTAGAATTTTTTACATAATTAAAAAAAAATTAAATAGTTGTGTTTTTTAGTAAAATTTACTCTAGTCAGGAGACTATTTGTATAATAGACTGTCATCTCAGCAGAACATCCTTATTCTCCTGATGTTGGGTAAACTAAATGAAGCTTCCTGAGAAAGCTAAGTATTTAACTCTTCTTGAATCTTTGGCAGGTTTGACTCAGCATTTAGTTACAGACTACAAGCAAGTTGTAAAACTTCTAGAAGAAGGAATAGCTAAAAGGTATTTTACATAACAAACCAGCTCCATCTGTATTTAACTCTTCTTCCACTGCGTGTTGATTTCACTGATGTTTATTTTACTGATTGGGCTGCCAGTGCTTTGTGGTGGCAGGATGCCAGATTTGGTGATCCTGCATGTGAGACACACATGAGATGTTACCTATCTCATATTGTCCAGAGCAAGAGCTACAAGCACTCATGAAGTTGTGTCTTCAAAACTGATCCCTTGCTGACTTACCCACAAAATTCCACCATCTGTGTTTGATAAAAAATGCAAGCCCAGAAAACATTTTGCTGTAAACAGACATCTGTTTTTCCCCTTCACTTGCTCATGATACTTTAGAATGGATAGATTTTAACTCACTTCATCGTACAATTCAATGATTTAAAACTGCTGAAAATATAAAGTATACTTATTTATTTTCTAAAAGTACTTGGTTTACAATTATTTGGTTTTATTGTGAAAGTTGCTAGTCCAAATTGTGTGCTTGCTGTCAGTGAACTGTGGGATTTGGAAGACTGGTGAAGCCGATGATTTTGGCTCTCGTTAGTTAAGACACTTTTTGACAAGAAAACTTGAATATCTTTACAGGTGCCATTGCAGTAATGGAAAAGAGATATATTTGAAAGGATCATCCAAATCCTAATCACAGTTCCAAAACTGATCTTAAATCTTATCATAAGAGTAGTCAAGGTTTTAGAATAACAGTAAATTACTTCCCAGATACTGGGAAGTAAATAGAAACTAAGCTGCATTATCACAAAAAACCCACAGAATATACATAAAGATTAAGTTTTGCTGTTTCTGCCTGTAGCAATTAATAGATGCAGCTTTATGCTAAAAAGAGACTGTTTCAGTACAACAAAATTCGAGGTGAATACATGGGTTATGTGGTCTGTGAGTAATTGAGATGTGAACTTGCTCTATAACTACCTTGTGTATTGTTGGAGGCGAGGAATTACTAATGCCTCCTCCTCCAAATCTTGGAGCATTATCTTTTTTACTTTATAAACTTTGGTGCTGTGCCCTTACATTCTCTGCCCACTGTAGGGCTGGTTTCTGTCTTCTGCCCTTTACCTTATTGTTTGTCTTCCTCCTCCAACATCTGGAGACTAGTTCATGTTGTCCTTCTACCTCAGCTTTGGCTTGTTTATAATCACAGTGTGCTCAGCTGCCTGTAGCTTTTGGCAGTGGCCACTCCCATGACTGTGGAGGAAGCAGAGAACAACGGGGAGGAGAGTCCTGGCTTTGCCCTCGTGCCCTGGGCACTCAGCAGCGTACGCACAGCCGCGCTTCTCTGCTCGGCAGTGCATCTGCTCTCTGCAGTGCTCTGACAGCTGGGCTTGTAACAAAAGCATCCTACCACAGTCCTTTTCTGCACTGCTCAGATTACCTACTGTTGTTGAGGGCTGGCTTGGCAAAACTGATGATAAAGGCTGCACATACAGCTGATGCTCAAGGGGAGCTCAAAGGAGAAAAACACGTGGCCTTGCTTTCGCCCTGGACAAAATCCTACTTTCTTTGGGTTTTTCTAATTAAAACAACAATAAAGAAAGTAGAATTTCCAAAAGTTTGCATTACAGAGGCAGTGGGCGAGTCCTGCTGCTCCTTCTGTGAGCAATTCCTGCTTGCCAGAGTGCCCTGGGTCAGAGCACGAGAGCTGTTTGAGCGGTCTGTCCATGTCTGAGAGTCAGGCAAGCGCCACACAGGCAATTACAGTATTCATTTAGCACTCACATGGATGGACTGGTTAGTCTCACTGCACTCCTCTAGCAGTGTAAAAGAACTGTATCAGGTAAAGGAAACCCAAGAGCGGTGCACGAAGGTTTCTGAACCCTTTGGAAATGCCAAGGGATAAAAATGCGAACAAATAGAGAAGATGTGCTGAGCTTGTACACTCTGTATTGGGGATGAGCTTTTTGATGCTGTTGCTGGCTGTACTTCTCTGCTGTGCTCCCTGCTCATGCCACACCTTACACCCGTGCTGTAAGGCTGCTTTAAGAGATCTCCTCAGAGTGCTGCTGGAAAAAAACACCTCTAATTGATCCTCAGTTTCCACCCTTCCATGTTCTCTGCCAAATGCTCAGGGATCAGATCCATGAATGCAGCCTGCCATATTCTCAGAGTTTCACATTTTTTCATTTATCTGCTGTATTTGTTGATTTTGATTTCCCTGAATACAGGGAAGTAACCCTTTGTAATTGAATGGTTTGTTCTTCTTTCTAGAATCACAGCAGCTACACATATTCACAATGCCAGCAGCAGATCCCATGCTATCTTCACAATCCACTACACTCAGGTTAGCTAAAAATAACCCAACTTCCTCTTTGCTTTCAAAAGCATTGTTCACTGTGTTGTGCATTGTTTACTTGTCACTATTTTGTGTTGTTTGTAGTAATGGTGGAAGCTGTTACTTATTTCCTTTGGATCACACCGCAGATGTGTTGAGTGTTTACTGAAGCATTCTGTTCCTTTGTGCAAGCTTATAGTCAGAAGTGATGCCAAAACCCCACTTTTAAAAGAAATGTTTTCAGTTTCAATCAGCCCTTTGAAATGCAATAACCCCTCTCAGATGCTGTGAAAATTACATGTGAATATGTTTGAGGCAATATCACACTTCTTTAGGATTCTTAATTGAAGTACAGCATTAGTTTATACCAAAATTTTGTATCTGTCCAGCTTTTTAGATGTGCTCATCTCTTTAGCATTTGGCATCCAGTACTCTCCCTGAGACAATGCAGTCTTTCTCTGGAGGAATTACATCCTTCCCTGGCAGGGAAGTAATTCAGTGATCCAATAGACCTTTTCTATCTCACACTTCTAACATCCTATAATCACAGAACATTTTGGGATATTTTTCCTTAGTTTCACAAAAGACTTTTGGAACACATTAGTGGAAAATAACTCTGCAAGGTCTACAAGAAAGCCTTTCACAGTCTCTAGGCAGTAAAGGTTTTTTTGAGAGGAAATTGGCATAAGAGGGTAGTTTCTCTGTGGGATGAGAAAGCTGTCGAGTTAGTGGTTTGAACATAGTCAGAGGGTCAAGGTCACAAACAAAGGCAGGGAGACAGTCATATGTACAACTCAGCTGCAAACAAAAGAGCACATCAATTTTATTTTCATTAATTAATTAAGGGGAATAATCTTCCTTATTGATGTTCTTTTCTTCAGGCTATATTGGAGAGCAGTCTTCCCTCTGAAATTGCAAGCAAGATCAACTTAGTGGACCTTGCAGGCAGGTAATAATATACTGAAGGGCAAACAGGTAATTTTCTCTGAAGATGCTCGCAGTAGACCTTAAAAGATGAAGTTTAATATTTTAAAATTTCATTGAACTTACAGTAAGCCTGACTTCTGGAATATGAACAATATAGACAGTGAGTTATATTGTTAATATTCCAGAAGTTCCTAAGTCTCAGATCTTTGTTATGCATTTCAGTGAGGTACATGTGGTTGTGCAGGATGTGACAGAAAACAGAAAGATGGAAGTAGTGCTGAAGAATTATAGAACAGTTGGAGAAAAGGACTTTTGTTTTCTCGACAACATAAATTACCATGCACGTACAGTCAGAGAAAGTAGCATTGAGGGAACATACAGACTTTTGTACTGAGCCAGTCTACCCTTGTGGAGTTGTGAAATGTATGGGTTGGTTTTTTTCAAATTCAGAACCACTATGATTGAGTTGCCCAGTTCGGACTGGAGTTTATGTTTTTGTGGGTCTTTAACAGTATCTTGCACCAAGAGCCTTTGCGTGTTGTTTGGACTTTCTGAGATAGAGGGCAATATAAAATATTTGAAGTATATGGGTTTTTTAATTGCGAAGATCATAATTTCTGTTTTCTTGTATTGCTTGAAAATACATAATATTTTCATACTGACTGTATGTTAATAATTAAGCATTTTTGTTTATTTTGCATTGTCTTTTTCCCGCTTGCTTGCTACAGTGAAAGAGCTGATCCCAGTTACTGTAAAGATAGAATTACTGAAGGTGCCAATATTAACAAGTCATTAGTTACACTTGGAATTGTCATATCCACTTTAGGTAAGCACATTAGTTCTTTATATTGAAGGGTAGTGATAAAAGCATGTGACTCACAATGTGTTGAGAGTAAATGTTATTTGCATTTGCATCGAAAAGCTCAACAGAGCAGCTCTGTAGTGTCTTCATAAACTGAATGACATCTAAGAAAATTAAGCAGCCATGACAGAAAAAAATAACTCCTTTCCTGAGCTCTGTGGTACTTCTCCCTCAGCACAAAATTCTCAGATGTTCAGCAGCTGCCAGAGCATTAACACCCTGACAAGCGAAGGGGAGAGCAGCCGTGTGGACAGTCCTCCCTCGGGCGGCAGCGGAGGGAGCAGACGGCCGGCTTACATCCCCTACCGGGACTCCATCCTCACCTGGCTGCTCAAGGACAGTCTGGGGGGCAACTCCAAGACCATTATGATTGCCAGTGAGTTTGGTTTCTGTTAATTGTTTAACATTTTGCGCTACACTGTGCCTTTGATATACACCTCTACTGCAGTGAGAAGACAGCTATAAGACTTAGAATCTGTCCTTGTAAAGGTTTTCATAAATACTTCATAGAATACTCAAGGAAATGAAAATGCATGCTGATTGTGCATGAAATTATGTTCAAGAGTCTTACCAAGGTCATAGCTTTGATTTTAGGTGATTCATCCAGTTATAAATACAATCTGGAGAAGATATTCTCTGTGAGCTTAATGAAATAACCCTAGGGTTATTTTTTTTGTTTTATCTTTTACAGAAGAAAGACTAAAAAACCAAAAACCTTTTGAAAAGTGATGGGTTAAACGGAATGCTTTTTAAAATTGTGTCATTTGTTTTCTGTCTGTAGCTATCTCACCTGCCAGCTCCAGCTACAATGAGACCATGAGTACCCTGAGATATGCTGCAAATGCCAAAAATATTATTAACAAGCCCAGAGTAAATGAGGTGAGGCCTTGAGTTCTGCCTAAGGTAGCCTATGCAGTCACAATTTGTCTTCTTCTCAGTACACAAAATAATGAAGCCTTTAAATACATGGAAATAATTTTGGCCCCAGAACCCAAGCTTCATTCATTGCCTATTCTAGGAATGAGCTCTGACTTTATGACAGATTCATTTGTTTGATTATGCAGAGGTCTTTCACAGGCTGCACAAGTTAAAAGATGGCAAAGTATTAAGGAGAGAGTCAGGTGCTGCATTGGAGGCCTGAATTTTATTGCTGCCCCTGCCATCCCATTCTTGTTTAATGCTAGATGTTCAGATGCTTAAGGCAAATTTTCAGTGTGTGCTTTTTTCTCATTTTCCACCCTTATGCTCAGTCCACATTTATCAAATGTGAAAAATGTAAACTCTCTCAATCAAAGACATAGTGTTAAAACAGACTGAAGGTTTTAGATACAATAATAATAAGAACCAGCATTAAAAATAATTCATGGGCAAGTGCATAATTCTGTCTGTCTTTACAGGAAAATTCCAGCAGCACATACTGATCCAGATCTACAGTCACATATGCTAGAAATATAAAACTCTAGAATTGCTGCTCTGTAACTGATCATTCTTGACATGGAATTCTGCACGAGGCTCCCTTTACATATGATTGCATAACTGAAGGACTGAATCACAGTGCATCCATTTAAGGAATATACAGTGAATTAAGGTTTCAAAAACGTCTTGATTCCAGCCATTTCCTAATATTTAATCCATTGACTTTACAGCTTTAGTAGTATTTTTTGTGATGTGGCATGAGTGTATCAAGATTTTGTTTTGTAGATGAAAGGATAGAATCTTAGTGTTGTACTTCACTATTTGCTTTCATAACAATACTCTGTTAAATTTGGGCAGAAGAAAACCCTTTTAATCCTAGGTTTCCCAAATATAATTTGCATTTTAATTATCAGTGCCTGTAAGTAGTTTTCAGACATCAATAGTGCAGCAATTGTGTGCTTGGTTTTGCCAGCAGCAGCTCTCAGCTCTGTGGCAGGCTAAAGTCACAAAAACACTCCTGGGTAAGCCACTTGTCACACACAGCCTCTCAGCCTCCCAGCCAGTGTACCTATCTCTCTCTTGCACAGCTCCTGCTAGACCCTTGACCCCAGCCCTTCAGTCTTCTTCCCCTCACTGCAAATTGACCTGGCAGCCCAGAGAAAGCTAATTCTTGACTCAAGAGTTTTTTTGAAATGTCTGTAAAAGCTGTTTTCCAGAAACTGCCAGTGCAGAGGTGCTTATTCTGAAAATGAGATAAATGCCTCCACACCAAGCAGACAGGAAATTCTTTATTTATCACCTGTAAGGGCTTTTAATACCATCCTGGATGACATCCTGGCTTCATCTGCTCTAATGGGATTTTATATACCAGCATTAAGTAACAACATCTTTCTGATGAAATGTAACTATTTTGAAGGTAACTCCTTAGAAGTAGTGATGTGTCCATCTGGTCATGATGGGAACAAATGCTATGGTAGGTGTGTGTTCAGAAGAGAGATGGAAAAAAGTTTATGGTAAAAGAGAATCTATCAAAGATGAGAACCACCTGTCCCTAGGCAGTACATCTCAAGGGCCTGGCAGAGTGAAGCAAGGAGTACTGCTGTGAATTTGCCTATTCTCCTCTCTGTTGGAATATCTCCACATTGATTTCTTTAACTAGACTTTTTTAAGACTGATTTTTCCAACAGTCTGTGTCTCAATGTTTCAGGATGCAAATGTGAAGCTGATCAGAGAACTGAGAGAAGAAATTGATAGGTTGAAGACTATGCTGATGAGCTTTGAACTGGTATGTAGCAACATTTCCCTGCTGGAGCTTTTGTGTTACTTTAGGTAGCTTACTTCCATCTCATCTGTTTATCTTTCCATGTTTATTATAACTGAGAGAAATGGAACTGTTCTCTGGGTGATTTTGTAATTATTATAAGGTTAACTGCTTTTCTGTCATTTCTCCTCTTTCTGTCACTGTACTGATTAACCTGAAGTATAAGTAGTCATGTAATGATTCAAAAGGATTTCCTTCCCTGTCTTTCATAGAGTTGAATGGTTTACCTGTCCAGAAATACCATGAAATAGAAATATTTTATTTTTAAGAGTATGGAAGCTTCAAGAGATTAATTGATGTCACACTTCCTGCAAACTCTCTCCCCCCAAAGGAGTTGTGAACATCTGTGAGCCCTCACAATACAGCTGACATCCCTGGTGTTTTTCTCTTTTGGAATAATAATAGTGTCTTGGTTTTCCAAGCCATGGAGAGAATGTTTACTGAGAGAGACAGAAACTACACTTCAGGATGTATTTACACAGAACTATCTCCCAGTTATTGCTTTTTCACCAGTTCTTTATGCCAAAACATTGCATGCAATAGCTAGAGAGATGTAGGCTAGATGCTAGCCTACAGGCTAAAGGCAGTACGTGTATTTTGTTCTCTTGACTTCACCTCCTTGAAATGCTGGAGAGTGAAAGAACAGGCCTTCCAGCTGTGAATAAGAAAACTAACATGTTTCTAATCTTGGGGGCTGTTGTTTATACAGAGAAATTCCAGTCCCTCTTGGAGTGATGACAGGGATGGCAATCTGACCGAGCTGGTCCTTCAGAATGAAATGAAGGTGTGTATGATTTACTTGATGCTGTAACTATCTCCTGTTCCACTAGGCCAGGGGGATAGCATTGCTGTAGTTGTAAAACTACAGTGAAAACTCTTTTGTCTTAATCCTTTCTTTTTTGCTCTGCAGATGCAGGAAACTGCCATCCTTAATTCATGTTGAGTGTGCTCTACCAGTTTGTGACAAAAGTCTCATGTCCTTAATGGGACACAGTCCACTGTGCATCACTAAGCCTGCACAATCTACCTCTTATTTGAAAGCTGTCTACATAAATCACAGCAATTCATTATACACAGTCTCTCCCTTCTAACATAAACTCCAATTTATTCAAATGAAATTACTGTACACTTACCAAAATTACTGAGAAGATTTGATCACTGCTAACCTGGAAAGGTTTTGCAGACTTTAAGTTTTGCCCAAAGACAGGCAAAATAATTTGTTAGCATGATCAAAAAGAAAAATTAGCCTGTTTAGTAAGTGATACAGTTCTCTTTCCTATTCTTTAAGATTGAGCAATTGACCAAAGACTGGACAAGTAAGTGGACAGACAAGAAAGCCATCATGGAAGAATACAGCGTGGACATCAACAAAGAAAAAGCTGGAGTAACTATAGATTCTAATTTACCTCATTTAATGGCCATGGATGATGATATCCTCAGCACAGGAGTGGTGCTATACCATCTCAGGGTGAGATATGGTCACTTGTCATATTTTATCCTTTAATTTGAAAATATTTGTTTTCTTTGGAAATGAAGGGTGGTTAGGCTGACATTACAGCAGCTATCAAAACATGAAGGTCACAGATTGTAAGACATAATAGGGGGGGAAAGCAGAAAATAATTGGAAAGAGAGAGGAAGAAGAATTCATATATGAATATAATTTGACCTCTTATGAATGCTTGTGCAAAGTATTTGATATTGTATTACAAGCATAGCAAAATATTTAAATTAGTCCACAAAGCATGAGGGTAGTTATGTGTTCATGTATGTGGAAACATAAAGGATGGTGCTTAAAGTATTCCAGACACACTGGTCCAAATGTTATGATGCATTTGTATACTTAAGACTGGAATATTTGTATATGTATAGATAAAAGTAAGGTGTAAGAAACAAGAGCTCACTTTGGCAATGACTTCTCTACATTGCTTTTAACACTACGAGACACCTGCCACGTGGATACCAGGTATGTAGCATGAAGGTTAATTCCTTTTGATACTGCTTGAGTGGCTATTTGTGAAGACCACCTAGAAATCCTGGCCTTATAGGTACTGTTTTGTTGTGTGGCTGCTAATTTAATCCAAGGTTTTTGCTAAGAAACTTTTATAGCATTGCTTGTATATTACTGCACATTATGGTATATGATGTGCATGGCTGGGTCAGATAGTTTTAGGGGTTTTTTGGTTTTTGATATAGCAAGTGCTAGGCCAGACTTCAACATTTTTAATGTTTAAATGAACGGAAATTACTGAATTATTGAGGCTGCTTAATGTGAAAGGAATGTTGGATAGGCACTTCTACAGAGGTGCACTCATTGCCAAAACATATGTTAAATATGGTTGAAAATCATGTGTCTGTCTACTAATAAAAAATCTTTATCTAGATTTTGTGGTAATTTTCAGTTTAAGGACAGAGGATTTTTTATTCCTCTTAAAAACGACAACAAATAGTTAAAACAGAAATCTTGCTGTTCTTCTATCATGCTGAAAGAGAAATTTAACTAATATTTCTCATGCCAACACAAAGAAATTGTACCAGGTAATTATTGGCAACCAAGTATTTATGTCCAGTGGTGATCAACGTGCAACTTCAACTACTCAACCCTACATTAACGATAAATATTTTTTGAAAGCAACTGCTACTACCTAAATATTTTCCTGTTGTGTGCCATTGGGGAAAGAGCAAATACTTCTCCATACTAATTTTGACCACACCTAATTTAAATATATTAATTTTAATGGCATAACATGGTTTGAAGGTCACCTTCTGAAGTCATTCATGACTCTGTCACACTAACATCTTTGTCCCGTTGTTCTTTGCTTCTAGATGCTGCCTTTTCTTTTCTTTGTGCTTTACATCTTTTAGTCTCTGGTGTCTGTTACCTTCATCTGAACAGCAAGAAGGTAAAACGTTAGCAGTTCCTTACAAATTAAGGCTTCACCATGTAACAGCTCTTTACATTGTACTTCTGGAGTGAGGTCACAGCAGCAGTTTTCACATCATGCAAAATAAATATTGTGTTACTCTTTTACTCCCCTGATATTTCATAGTATTAATTGCACTAATCAATGCTGTGCCTAGGCTTAATTTTCTGGCTTTCATCACTAAAAGATGTGTTTTCCTGTGATTTAGCTGACCTTTTTTGCATAGACTAAAAATAGACAATTTGTGTATTGTTTCAGTAAAAGGCGTACTTCATAACCTTTTTTGAAAGTTGGAGTATTTCCAGAAGTTAAGGGGCAAAGCAATCTTACTCTTTATGGTTCTGTAATGTACCTTAGGAATTCTACCATAAAACTACTGTGTCACTTCCATCACTGACCATAATATAGTTAGAGCCTTTTTGTTCTGGAGACTTTTGTTCCTAGGCAGCTCTTTTCTTTGAAGTTACTGAATCTTTAGATTTGGGAATTTGCCCATATACCATAAGCACCAGGAAGACTTTTCATAGATGTCATTTAAGTTTCAGAAAAAAGTTCTTCTTTACTAGTTAATTTGAAGAGTTCATAATCTATGACAAAGTGCCCTTACAAATTAGGAATTCTGTTACTTTTAAATTTGAAAAACCTGGTTAATTGAATCATCTTTTTGCAGCTTCTCTCTTTCTGCATGGATATTTATTAAAATAATTATCTCATTTCTGCAAACACTAAGTCTCACTGTAAAAGTTCAAAGCATCAGGATGAGTTCATATTCAAAATATTGGTCTCAAGCCCAATTGAAACATCATTCACTGAGGGTCACTTTATCTATTGGAGTCATAGAAGCTGACATAGCTTCAGGATGAAGAGTAATTGCAATGCTGTGGGGAGCAGTGGGCTGAAATATTTCAAGTACACAGCGTTTACTTCAAACAATTCAGTCATTTAGAGGCAATTTATTTGAAGTGTTTGCTAAAATGATGTACCAAAGCTTTTTAGGTAGTATATATAGCCTTTTTTCTGTAACCAACTTTTAAATTTGTTCTTTTCTTGTTTTAGGAAGGAACAACCAAAATTGGAAGAAGTGATTCAGACCAAGATCAAGATATTGGTAAGAGAATGATATTACAACTTATTTTGTCATATTCTCAGGTCAAACCAAGAGGTTTGCATTTGTCATGTGTAACAGCTGCTTTTGGTCAGCTTTCTTTATTGAAGAAGTTAAGTAGAAGACACTCATTATTAACATTTGCTGAAATATGTGATTATTTTTTGTTTAAGAGGCCAAAAAGTCACTGGATTTGACCAAATTGAGATATCTTCAGAATTTTCTTCCCACTTGTGAAATGCTACACTAGAGTTTAAAAATGTCTACATCTTACATCCAAATTCTCAGATGTTCTGTCCTAAACTAGTTGCACAAGTGATCACTAGACATTGAAAATTCTTTTCAACTCTCCTTATACAGAATATTTTAGTTATAAAATCCAATTAGAATTGGATTATTTAGAATATGTCTTAATTTAATTTCTGCTTTAAATTTTAGCAGTTGGTCTCAGGAGCTAGATACTATGACAGAGAACTGAAGCTTTATACTGAAATAGGGAAATTTGCGGGATCTCAGCTTTGGTTAAGTTCTGCCAAACTTGGTTATGTTTGATTATTTTCTGCCAGTAGATTAGTGAATTACAAACAATAAATGTCATAATGGAATTATGAAAATTCAACGTAACAGAAGAATTTGCACAACAGCTCACAAATCAGAAAGTGATATGTAGTTTTCCAGTGCCAGAAATACAGAAACAATCTCACTATTTTCAATAGTGAGTTTCAATAGTAAGTTTTTTGTTTTGCACGTGATATGGTTCTCTGGGGTATGAAGCATGCATGGTGTCAGTTTGTGGTAGTCCATTCTGCGGACAGCAGGGCAAACCCAACCCCTGCAGCAGGCAAGATGAATCCCACGGTTGCAGTTTTGCAGGGCCAGTGGATCGAGAGGAATCACTGTTGGATCGACAACCGCTGCGGGGTGGTGACGCTGCGGCCGGCCCCGGGCGCGCGCTGCTCCGTGAACGGCGCTGAAGTGTCCGGCTCCTGCCGCCTGTCCCAAGGTAGGGCTTCTTTGAACACTGCATCATGGTCACCTTATCACTGCAGCTTAGATCTAGAATTTATGGAACTTGAGCCGATCAAAGAAAGACACCTCTCAGCTCCACAAGGTTTGATCCGTGGCTAAATAAATTAGGTACCCATAGAAATAAAATTAAAACACTGGTTTATATATTCTGCCTCCTTTTGGCAACAGTAGTCTGTAGGTTTCTGAAAAGGGAAGACATGTAGTCAGAGACATTATTGTGGATTGTGGAAAATAGTGGAGACTGACTCTAAGCCAGCTGAAAGGGTTTCTTGGCACTTATGGTTGAAACAACCTTCAGATTTTTCACAGTGTATTTAGGTGGAAGCTGGTAGCCACTAAGTCATAGGCTACGATGAATGAATTCAGATTAAATGGATCAGGTACTTCCATAGATGAAAGTACTTCCATACTTTCAGGTTCTTTAAAGTAACAGTCCAGCTTCTGGGAACTTGCAGTGATCTTAAAAATATAGTGTAAAAACAAGTTTTCAGCAGTAGGTTGGTTGTGTTTTTGGCATGAAGTTATGCCTGGCCTTTAATATGAACTGGGAATTTACAGTTATGTTTAGTCCACAGAAATCTCCAAAATTAGTTTGCTTGGATGCTGTCATTACAGATTGATAACTCTGCCATTCCATAGTGAAAAATTTTTAAAATAGTTCTCTGTTATGTGATTTGCAGAAAGTTGTTGGTCAGATTTTTTTTAACGTACTATTCTATAATAGTTTGATGAATTATATCTCTGGAAATATCTAATTATTTTGTTTTCACAGGGGCCGTCGTTGTCCTTGGCAAATCTCATAAGTTTAGATTTAATCACCCAGCAGAAGCTGCTATCTTAAGACTAAGAAGATCAGTAAGTTCTAAAACAGTTTTTCTCTTCTATTTTTGTCTTTTTTGTTCCTATTTTATTTTTTTCTTAAAAGCCAGCCTGATAAAGATAATATTTCATCTCATCATCAAATTCACTTGCTTCATTTCCTCCATCTAAATGGTCTGTACTAACACTAAACCTCTTGTGGGAGGACACTAGCACTTCCTTCAGATGTGCTTAGCAAAAGATGATGCAGATCCCTTGAATAATTTAGTGTTTCCTATTTCTAGTCCTGACTACAGTAGGATTGAAACAAAAAGGCAGAATTTTGCAGTGAAAAGACTAGTTGAGGATCTTTCCACATTTGATAATTTTCTGAGTTATCATCCTTCTTTGTCATTTCACTGTCTTGAATGAATACAGAAGAAATATTCATGTATACTATGTATACTAGAAGAAATGGAAAATTTATTGGACTAAGTACTTAAATGTTGTTCACTCTGAAAGCAGTTAATTGTTACATACATCAGAAATAGATAAAATATTTCTTGGTATGTTAAGCTCAGGAACTAATTACTGTAAGATATTATTTGGTTGACTAGTTCAATAATATTTAAGAAATGAGGTAATTCTTAAAATGACTGACAAACATAACTAAAAACCTAACTTAAAAAATATTAGTTTTCTCATTTAGGAGTTAACCATATTATCAACTGATATTGGCAAGAGTCTACCTTTTAAAATGGATTTTTATTTATTAACATTTTCTACTTTCCACTCTTCTGTCCTTTTGTACTCACTTTGAGATAAGGGGCTTAACTTGTGTTTGTTTTCATTCTTAATTTCTTGATTAATGAAGCATGCAGTACATTCAAATAGAGCTGCAAAAAGAGATATACTCAGTAACAAATACTTAGCAATTTTGCTAATTATCAAAGACTAAGCAGAAGTGTGAGATTATAAAGTCATGTGGGAGATACTGTGCAGCCTTGCACACAATAGTTAACAATGACAGTACTAATGATACCTTGGAAGTTCCTGGGTTCCTGTGATTTTTTTAAAATTCCTCTCCTATGTTGTGTGCTTTCTGCAGATTAATGAAACCCCACCCACTATGAGTTATGGAGCTTTGGACTGGCTCAATTTAGATGGAAGTTGGATCAATTCTCCACACTATATCCTTTCTTCTCTCTACAAGTAAGTTTAAAACTAAGAAAAAAGCAACTGAACAAAAAAATTTCCCATTGTGGTATTAGGTATGAAATAAGGGATTTGGTTCAGAAAAAAGTAAGCTGTACACAGAGTAAGTCCCATCACGTTTTTAAGTAGTCAAAAAAACTTAGAGAAAATACATTGGCCAGTGGACTAATATAGAGCATTAAGATATACAAGCAACAAACCTGCAAAATCATTTATTGATGCTTAATTAAGTCTCATCCTCAGATGAGACTGACAGCCGTAATTCAGTTCACATGGACATCTGCTTTACAGCTAATCTATAATTTTTACAATATTATTGTTTCAATGCACAGAATGGTTTCTTCAGGATGATTTAGCCAAGGTAATTATTACCAATTGACTTTCACTGCTAAGTTGTTGTGGAAATCAGAAGGTATGTTCATAAATTCCCTTTAGTTCAAGTTCTCATTGAGCCCTTCATCTCAGAGAGCCAATGTAATTCCTTGTTTGTTTGTTTGGTTTTTTTTTAACTGGGCAGTAAATAAGGCATATACTGCTTTCAAAGTGTTGAAGAGCTGCTCATACTCAGTGTTTAGTGTATGCTTTTATAGCAGAGACTTTATGAAATGGAAAGGACTGGTATGATGAAGACAGTGATCCATATGTATCAGGAAAATTAATTATGTTCTGTGTTTCAGTTCATAACATTGAAAATAGAATATTACTGAATTAAATGTAACTGGGTTCTTTTTCTTTTTTAAGTCCTCTCAGCTTGGCACATTCAATTAACCTGTTAAAGGCAAGAAACAGCCATCTTCTCATTCATAGCTGCTGATGGTTCTGCTTCTTGCTAGGATGTTTTTGGTGTGGTAACATACTGGGAATCTTTTATCTCTTTCTAGAGGAAGTATTTAATCTCATTTTTATGACTATAAAATCCTATGTCTATTTAAAATATCCTTCATCCTTCTAATCAAGTGGGTTGCTTTCCACCTTGGATAATGTAGTTTTATATGTCCTCCTGAAGGTATCTAATTGCTGCATTTGCTTTTCATTTGCTGCAGTGATACCAGCCTATACAAAATAGTACATAATTTTGTTTCTTTACTGAAGAACATTTTACACATCATTGCTATTCTTTTCTTAGGAAAAATCACAAAAATTTTAAAATTTTTTGTGATGACCTTCAAATGACCTTCAAATGACCTTCAAATGTACTCACAGAGGTGCTCTTTATGTTGCTAAAAATATTAGTTGTGGAGCTCTTGTCACAAGTTTTTTGATGAAGCTAGAAAAACCTGAAGAAACCCAGAGGCATTATTAAAAGTTTATCACAAATTTGTACTTGGTTTTCCCCTTTTTAGACTGACAAAACTGCAGAACATTTCTGATTGATTTTTTTTTTCCAGATCATGTTCAGATGGATGATTTGTTTGTATTGAGTAATTATTTAATCATTTGAACAGGATATTACAAGCATATTACATTGCTTAAAGTTACCCTCATGCTTACCTAGAGGATTTCAGATGGTTACTTCAGTAAAAATGAAAATGTTACGGTATTGCATTTGCTTAGGTTTTATCAATGTCCATCTCTTACCGGAATGAGCTGTAAACGATATGTTACAATAGCTGGTTTTCACCTTAAGTAATCCAGTGGTCCTGCTATCCTTTTGAATAGTTATTTGGCACAAGTAAACTGGATTGATCCCCTGATCCTTGCTTTGCAGTAACCTGTGAGCCTGCATTTCTGTACAGACAGTAGTGGTGTCCATGGAGGAGGTTATGGTTGAGACATCTAGTCTAAGATCTGTATCATAAGAATGAAATTATTTATGTGGTGTCTCATGAAGAAAAGTCAATGTCAAGTACTAAAAGGTGTGTGTAAGAGCTTTGCAAACCATAATGCAGGACTTAAGTGGACTACAGGGAATGTTTCTTTGACCACCAGTAGAAAGTCCACCCTAATGCAGGGTCTTGTCTCTGTCAGAAAGATGTGCTTAGAGGAAAATAGAAGAACAGGGAAAGCTGTGTGTGTATCTTGCTCTCTGTCCCCCTCTCACTTGAAAGTTCTTGGTGCTCTCCCAGCTGCTAGAAATCTGCATCTTCCTCTACTGAAAATTACAGTAACATTGTGTGCAATAGGCTTCAGTGAAGTTTTCTTGCATTTTTTCTCAAATATTTATGGTCTCCTATTTTTATTTTTGCAGTCAAAAATGTAGAAACTGTGAAGAAAACAAATGTTCTCTTGAACCAAGGTAAGGTTATTAATGTGTCTAAATCATGCTGAAATTTTTGACACCTTTAGCTTTGCCTTTCTCCTCTGCTACACTGATTTCCTCCAGAAGAGATGGAAGCTAACACTTTAAGCTGTACTTCAAATTATTTTATCATATTGGAACAAGAACCTGTACATGATGCTGAGTTACAGGCAAGGCTCTGCAACCATGTTCTTTCTTCACATGAGATTTTGTGCAAATGGTTTGCATCTTTGTTGCATGTGTAGTGTGCATTTAAAAGCCATAACTAGAGTGAGGCTTACTCTGAAGTTGCCACCAATTTCCAGCATATAAGAACCCTAAATGTATTAGAATTTGTGCCTATAGTAGGTACTGGGAATACTCATTAGTATTTTGAAAATTGCTTGGATAAATTGGGTTATCGTCTGGTGAGAATAAAATCGCTTTAGGGAAAAGTAAAAAAAAGATTAAATAATTCCTAGCATAGAATGTGGTTCATTCATGCAAAGAAGCACAGCAGCTACAAACAGAAATAATCCAGAAAATGTTGAGTTTCCATGGGATAAGTACCTTTTTCATTAGGAACTGTTGGTACTTTGCTTTCTTCTGCATGTTTTATTTCAGATCATATCAATAGATGTATTACAGTAATGATTATTAATGATAGGAGTCTTATCTCCCATGCTGTCAGTATGATGACATTTTTCTCATCTGCCTTTTATGGGTTGAATTACCAGTTCATCCTTTAATTGAACATTAAAATATTTTCAGAAATGAGAGAAAAAAACATTTTCTGCCACTGCACACAAATATTAAAACTTCAGGCATTGTGAGTCATTATTCTCTTATTTGGTTGCTTGCTCATGCACCCTACTCATAAGAGCCCCAGCACTGCAAATTTCTGATGTTTGCTGTCAGCCAGCAAACACACAGAAGGCTTATGAATGGCATCAGTCATCATATTACAACATCACCACAAATAAGTGGATAATAAAGGTTTTTCTCCTGCCATTGCCTTATTACCATACTGCTTATAAATAAAAACTCTATTTTATTGTCTTGATGGTTTCAAAAAAATACCCATAGGAGTTTTTCCATTAGAGTTCGGTGGTATAGCAGTACACTGAATTATTTAGCTGCTTGGAACATGCTTAAACTCCCTTTCCTTGAAAATACTANATATTTATTATTTTAATGTGGTAGAGTTAACTTGTCCAACTAATACCTGTAAAATACTCTGAGTTCTCACTAACAGCTTTCATTTGAGAATTTCAAAATGCTCTACCAGGAAACAAAACAAAAAGGTTAAAGAAAACTTTTGCATCTCTTAAAAGATACCTCAAATACTCTGTTTCACAGAGAAATGCACTGTGTCAGTTACAGCAACTCTACAATTTAGACCAGAATCATGTATAGTGGATTAGCAGGGTAACTAACTAATTCTATATATAAACTGACATTGTGAAGGGAAAACCTGTGTTAGCTGAACTGGAATTTAAAGAAGCAGCATTGACTTTTATTAGAGAATGTGCCTGTGTCTTGTGCCTGTGACTCTTGGCCAAAAAGAGGTCTGTTTTAGAGATTTATTTAAAGGGGTACCTCAAATAAGTCATTGCCTTAGTGTTATTTTGGGGGCTTTTGCAAAGAAAAGGAGGTTTTGCATAGAAAGGCTAAAAAAACCGCACACAAAACAGAATGGTGTGCTTTTTCTCTAAGTAAACCTGTTAATCAGAATTTTAAATGATACTTCACTTGCTGGTAACTTCTGTGAAGGGGATTATTTGGAAATGCGGGTACATTTCCAAAGATCCCTCATTTCTAAAGGCTTCTGACTCTGCTGGCCCTTTTGACTGATTTCTGGCTCCCACCTCCTGCCCACCACTCCCCAACTTTTGGGTTGAATTCTGGGAGTGGCATTCCTTCGGGAGGCTGAGGGAGGTGACAGTACAAGGTCTTCCTATCTCCTTTGCTGCTCTTCTCTTTGCTTTAGGGAAGAGGAGGGAGAGGTTTGGGTCCCTGTGCTGGGCAGCAGCAGATGTGAATGCTGTGCAGCTGAGTGGTGCCTGCTGCTCTGAGCCCCTGCGGGAAGGGCCCCGGATTGGACACGGGAAGAGGGGGAGGACAGAGCTGGAGAAGGTGGGGAGAGTTGTGTAGATGTATATGACTGGATAGGCTTGTAATTCCAACTTGTGACTGCTCTCAGTGTGGGGTTTGCAAAATGCCTTGCCAACACCTTTTTTTCTGCTTTATTTTTAACTCTTTTTCCCCTGGGGAAGAAATTGTGTAAAAGACATATAGGATTTGAGGCAGTCAAAAAGATGGGGATGCTAGCTTGACTGGTGTTTTCTTTGAGAAAACTGGAAAATTTCAGCTTTTACCAAAAGTAATTACTTTTCGCTGTAGTTTCTCTATTTGAGCCTTAGGATTTTGTTGCAGCAGGTATTCAGCCTCAGCACAGAGCTATTGCTGCCATAGTTACTGGAAGCTGCATTATGCTGTAGCAGCCGCCAGCCTCTGCATCAGCAGCAGAAGTGTTTGGGGAAAAGGGGAGGAGAATTGCACAATAGGATCCCAGAGAGCTGACAACAAAACCGGCTGGAAAAAAATGTGGATTTACAGATGGTTCATTTAGCAGGCATCGTGCAAACTTTGGAGAGAAAAATGAGATGGAAAAGCAATCTGGCAGAATCGGTACAATATGAATGTTTTCTCAGTAATTTTTGATTATCTTTAGTTTAGGGTTGGTGTCTTTTTGTTGTCATTTTACTTGCAGTTTTAATGGTTTACTTGGAGGAGGGGGTAACTGTAGACAGTTCTTGCTGCATTTGGTACACCCAGAAATCTGCATGCTTTTATGGAATTCTCTGCAAATTGCTTTTTTTATATGCTGTATGCTAGAGTATGCTGGTCTTGTGAAACCAAGACTTCATCTTGATACCTACAGAAATGAAGCTGTTTCTCTTATGTTTGTCCTGAGATTATTTTATTTCTTGCTAGAACTGTACTGAGTGTAGATTGCTTGTGTGGAAAAGCAGGAATATGAGCAACAGTATGCTGTGCTTTTTTGCTGTATCTCATAGTATTCCAGTCTTTCGTGTCTAAATTTAACAGTACATCTGATTTTAGATGTTTTAGATGAAAAAAAAATAGTGATCTCTCCTACTTATTACAAAATTTGGCTAAATTCCTGTGTTAACTGGATTGATACTTGGTTTTAGTTTAGTCATTCAAACATATACTACACAAAGTGATTGTTCTTTGAATTGCTTATTAGGTGAATTAGCTATGAAGTCTGTGTGAATCTGTTATTTTCTTTCTGGGGCATTGTCATGTCATTTTTTAGTTTAGTTTATCATGTTATTTCCACCAACCAGCAGAAGTGTGCTGACATGACATAGCATGTTTGAAGGTAGAAACAGAGCGTTCTGACTTCATGTTCTTGGTTTCAGCAGTTTCTGTGAGAGGCAGATCTGTGTCCCAAACTAGGCAGTAATTCTGCTCTCACAGTCAGTATCTCACAGCCAGAGGGAAAACATCCTCTTGCATTCGTGTATTATGTAAGTGGCTCTGCATGGATTTTCATTATCTGTTTGTTCCACTTCAGAAAACTGTCTGTAAGAAACAGCTTCATAAAAACCTGTTTAATGTTCAGTCTCTGTATTCAGACCTGGCTTTAGTGATCTGCCTGATTTTTGTTTTGTACTACTAAAAATTAGGAAATGAAGCAGAGACATGGAAATAACAGCAGAACTGCAAGTTGTATATATACCTGGAACAATTGTATTTTGTTACAGAGACTTTAACCTTTCAGAGGGAGTATTGTACCAGCTAGCTACATCACCTGAACAAAAGCAGAAATAATACTGCAGTGATTGCTGTGCTGTGTTAGTTTTTCCAAGGTTTAAAGTAGAGTATGGCTGTTCCTATGTATTCTGCCTTTCTGGGTGTAGTCATAATATGGAGCTGTGATTAATACCATCAGTTTGGCCTGCCCTGTGCTCTGCTCTGTGTGCAAACACACACAGCTGTTGGAAAGGATCTCACAATTTCATGTTAGTTCAGCAAAAAGCCATTACTACACCCATGAGGGAATATGCCAGTGCTGCTGAGAACAAACAGCACTCTGCCACGTGCATTGTTTGTATTGCTTATTCTCTGTTCCTTTATGATGTGGGGGTGGGGTGTGGTTTCAGCAAGGTTGGAAAGTATAGGAAAAGCTTGTGACCCTCTCAGAGCTGTAAACAGATATTACCCGACCACCCCTGTGAGCATTGTTAGGTCTTTGGACTGAAACGCAGCACTGAGTTGTTTCATTTACTTAAATGTTCTGGGTTTCACTTTGTAAACAGTTTGAACTCCAATAAGTCAATTTGATGTGAAGATTGGCTGAGAGCTAAACTTCATGGTTAGGAAGAATGAGAGACATTTTATCAGAAGAATTTTATCTAGTTTTAGTAAACAGTTGCAGAACAAGAATTTTTTCTCTTCTGTTCTAGTATCATGCTTCTTTTCAGCCTGCTGGCAATGGAAACACCATTTCCTCAGTCTCATCCAGAATGATGCTGAAAATGATAAATTAATAGAAATCAGCTCTTCTGATATTTGACTTTATGTTTATGTTTGATAATGCTAATGGATCCCCATCACGTCTCTTGGATGAATCTACTTTGCTTCTTTCACACATGTCTCAGACTAAGCAACTTGCCCAAGGTCATGTGAGACCAGTGACAAATTTAGATTCTTCTTTTTCAACTTTCATACCACCATAGGGACCAGAGCTTTCACATGTCTGTTAGTAGAGGAGATCAAAGACTACCTTGTCACCAGATTCTGCAGAGAGGCTGCTAGGGTTAGTGCACAGGCATCCAGAGGCACTCCTCGTCCTGGAGACCTTGCAGGCCAAGGATGTGAAAGCACAGAGGTCATGTAACTGCTCCAAAATCAGAAGTGTTCTGTCTCAGATCAGTACTTTAACCTGCAAATTATTCTAATGGCTGCTCCATTAGAAAATATGGAAGCCAACCTCAAAGCTGCATTTAGGGCAAGCTTCCCTGAGAGTTACCATTGAAATCATGGGAGCTTTTCCTAAACTAGATCCTTCAGATGTAATATTGTGTTTGGAAAGTGGTTCTTCTTCAGTGAACTGTCTCTCTTTAACTTCTGAGTTTGTCCCCCTGTGGCTGGTGTTGTTACAAACACCTGAACAGCTGGAGATTTGCAATCACCACAAAATGTTGCAGTGCTGCAGTGAAGTGTCAATTCCAACCTGCTTCAGCTGAATGAGAAAGGAGGCATCCCACTTCTATTTCCTGGGGATCAATTAAAGTTTATCTAAGAGGGAAAAAATTACAAATCACAGGGTGCTGGACGAGCCAAGGACAAAGAGATCTTGGACCTGCCTATTCTTATAATTTGTGTGGGTGACAAATAGACACAAACCACTTAGCAGATGGCAGCAGCAAAGTTTTATTGTGTTTGCACCATGACAGACAACTGAACAGAAGATATTCTCTTTCAGTTACTCTCAGCATTACATTTACATAAACATTAAAACAACAGAATTCTGTTTTTCTTGTGTGAGCAAGATTCATAGTAATATTGTAAATTATTGAAAATCTTAAAGCTTTTATGTACTTAGGCCTTCCTACTACTTCTTATGAATGAAATATGTATACCATGTAAAGGTACTCCAGGAGATTTGTAGATTTTTGCTGCTCAATTATTTCGCCTTTTCTTTCTGCTAAACTATCACACAAAATCAAGTTTTTGCTGTAGAAATGGTGGCTTTGAACACATGCCTACAGTTCTAAATTGAAATGTTAAATTATTCCTGTGTAGCAAAGGTCAAACACTCTTTTCATACAGATGACCTTGTATTGGGAGTGATTTTACAAACTACATGATATTTCCAAAGATTTCCTTTGAAATTGTATTTTTGGAGGTTTTTTGACCTTCAGGGACTCCTTAGAATTTTGGTGTCTTTTATCGCTTTAGAAGTATAATAAATACATTATTTACTTTCTTATTAAAACATAATTAAAACATCTTTTCAAGACTCAAAGGTTTAATTTTCTGAGGTTATATATAATAATGCTGTTTTTAGCAGGCAAGGATCATATATCACATTTGGATATAATTTAACTTTAATATCTTGATGATGGCATGTGGAGAAGTGGAAAATATATTCCTTTCAGAGGGCTAAGGTATCTTGAATATTATAATGCATTATGGTAAGAATAGATACGATTTTGATTGTTGTCCTGTGTGTGTAAAATTTTGGTGCACAGTCAGGAGCCAAACATCTTGGAGGAGATTGTAAAGCAGTTTTTCACAGGCTAGTCACTTTTCTGATCATAATTCTGCTCCAAATATAGAAGCAGTAACCTGATACAGTTCTTGCATCCAACAGAGATTTGGGTGATCAAGGTCTTTTGTTGGCACTGTCAGAAACTGTTGGTGTAATCCTGACAATGCCTGTAAATATTTTTAGGTTGGAGTTTTTGGTCTAAAAACAAAGAATGTTGGTCATTTCTGTAAAGCACTTTGAAGTACTCAGATGACAAGTATCTTATATAGTGGTAATAAAACTTTATAATTTAAACAAAACCCCCTCCCCACTTTCATTCATGGAAGACTACAGCAAAATGAAAAGTGATAATATTTTTTAAAATTCTTTTTGCTCTTATCTTTCTGTCAATGGAATTGCCTGCTTCACTGCTAGAAGTAGTTTCATGTTTTTTGGCATTTATGACACTTACAGGCTTGCAGCCTGCTGTGATGTGCATATACACAGCTATGAGCTTTTGTCATAATGTACCCTTGTTGAACAAAACAACATCTTGAATGTTGTCTGTCTTTCTTTAGTAAGATGACTTGTTTTATTACAAATAATATTTGTTTCTGGTTTAAATTCACTGTCAACATTTCTAACAGCAGAGAAATAGATGCTGTGCATGAAGAGTACAAGCAGAAACTGAGAGACCAGGAAGCTTTCCACAGAAAACAAATTCAGCGACAGCAGCTCTATGTTGAGGATTTAAAGCAGCAGATTCTGAGAGGACAAATCAAAGCAGAGCAGGAACTAGAAAATGACCAAGCACTCATCAACCAGCAAATCCAAGAAAGTGGGTACCTGCCTCTTCCCCTGCTTCAACTCCCTTCCATTCCTGCATACTTTCATCCTCTCAGCATTCTTTGTGCTAGTGATGCTTTTTTTTATGAGTGGAACTTTTATTATGGCTAATTACTGGATTTCTCCTCCAATTGCCTATCCCTTGAGAACAATTACTGAGCTTTGACTAACAGAACTAAAGGGCCTCCTTTGCAGTGCTCCAGCAGCAGTGTCTAATTAGCAGTGCAGGTCGTTAATTAGCACTGCAGGGAGGGAGGGACAGCACCAGCCACTCCCCTGTGGCTCTGAGTCTCTCCTCTCCTGGGCTGATCCCACTCCTGCCTCCCTACAGCAGTGGTTCTGGTGTTCTCTAGTTTGCCTTCTAATGAATTATTTGATCTAGGTTTCTTAATAAGCAAAGGGTGCCTATACAGAGATGTCATTCCCACCTGGCTGTTTGATCCTGGAAGAGGAAAACTTCTGTGAATTTTTGGCAATGTCTCAGACCAAAACTTATGCAGTCATCTATCTTTTAATTATGCCAGCCACAATGAAGAGATTAAGAGGGAATTGTTCTGATGGGATATAGCAGAAGAATATGTAGAGAATACAGAAAATTCGGAGAGTTTCCCCAAAACATCTTTATTTTGTGGCTCTGTAGCCTTGTTCTCTGCTTCCCTCTAGTTCTGCTGTTTTCACTGTGTTCATGCAAAGCTTAGCCAGGTAGGTAGTTTTTGCCAGCCAGAAATACAATTCTTTACTTGGCAACCCACCAAAGTTCTTCACCTTTTCTGTGCCCTCTGTGGCTCAGCTCCTGACAGAGGCAAGTTTTTGAGCAGAGATTAATGAGCATCTCAAGCTTGCAGCTCTCTTGCAGGGAAACTGATCTGCCAAATATTCTGCTTGTTAAAATCACGGTAAAGAGAACACACCTGGAAATAAAGCTGAGAAAAAAATCTTTGTATGTGAAAACTAAAAATGTTATTAAGAAAAATTAGCTAACATAATGACAGAAATGCTTCCCTTTTATCCATAGAGTAACCATAGAGTCAGAATTCCTACCTCTGTGCATGTGCTCTATGCAGAGCTGCCAATATAAGCAGGACAGGATTCTCATTGTGGTGGGGATCACTAATGAAGTGTGTTTTACAAGATCAGTATTCATCAAGCAATTGATACCTACAATGTATCTGCACTAATGATTTCTTGCACTAGGGAAACTTCCAGAGACCCAAATTCCCCTCTTGCAGCTCAGCTGTGCAGAGCTGCAGGAACCCCTCATTCATCACATCAAACTTAAATACCTCTTAATTCCTACATCCCTGAATAAGCAATGAAACATCACTTATTTAGTAAAGGACTGCACATTGAAAGTAAGCTCAGCAAAAAAAGAAAAAAATGCTGCTAGTAAGACAGCAGTGCTTTGGGAAGCTTTGGTTCTTTAAAAGTGCTCCACTTGTAAAGGAACCTGGCCTGAGATTTTTATATTGCTTGTTCAGCAATGGATATTTTTTTTGTTTGCTTTGAGAGCTGAATATGTATATTTTTGTGGCAGCATAAAAAATCTGCTTCATTAAGAGAACATGTTCAAGTGATCAGATACAACCTGATCATGGTGATCTCAATAATCTCTTATTTTGTTACAGTTCATCATAGCTCAGATTGAAGCTGGTGTGCTCTGAAAAACCTCTGAGCACACCCATCCCTTGCATGAAACAAAAGTATTCTTGCATCCAGGGTTTAAAACAAATCAGCCTGGTTCTGTTCTCTACTGCATCCTCACTGACTGCAAAGATCAGGTTCTGAATATCTAGAGAAGACGTAGTGTGTAAGCAGAGGTAACATATATTGTTATCAAACTAGGCTAATCACTTAGTGTGTGAACATATTTGGCATCTATGAACTGTAGGGGTCATTAACAGAAGTAGAGAATCTAATTCTTTTTGTGGAGTAGAGTGGTAATTCTGTGAAAAATACACATTGACTGGTGGTATGAGCTTGTGTTTTTTGAATTGTTTGTCATAATAGCTAAAGGTGGTGTTGGCTTCACCTCCATCTTTGCCATGACAACATTTTTTTGATTTCATGCACATTTAACTAGTTGGTCTTTAAGGTCCCTTCCAACCCAAGCCATTTAATGATTCTTTAACTTTATGATACGTGCTAAGATGTGTGGGTTCCCATCAGGCTGTTCCGGCAGGTGCTTCTTGGGGCAGACAGCAAATTTGTGGTTGTTGCTCTACCTCAGCCAGGTGCCACACAGGGATGGTTTTGCTTGGAAGGTTTTCATCTGATGCATTTAGAAAGGCTATCAGAACTCCCTGGCAGGTACCCATATGATGACATCCTTGTAGCCTTGTCTGTACCTCACTTGGAGGGCTGCATTCCCACCCACAGGACTAGTGGCTGTCAGCTGCCCTGCAAAGGAGCCCCACCCACACTGGGGCATAGGGAGGTCCACCCTCCAGGCTTGCTGAACTTGCCACCAACAGTGAGCACAAAAATTGCCATTTCCTGTGCTAAACAAAGTCCATTAGTACTCTGAGCTCCCTCTTTTTCCATTTCCAGCATGCCGAGGTAAGTGAGAAAAAATATTTTGCAGGTAGGTTTTTTTTTTCATTTAGCCAAGTTAAAGAGGAAAGGATAGGAGCAAAAGGCACAAAGAAATACTTGGTTTACAAATATTTGTGCAACTTCATCCTCTAGTTCCCTTGTTAACTGTGCTCCCAGTACACATACATCCTTTCCCATACAAAGTTTAACATATGACTTCAGAATAATTAAAGCAGAAATAGTAGCATATTTCACCAAAAAAAAAAAGCTAATGAAGTCATACTTCTCTACTGTGAATAGATACCCTGTGTCTGAAAAGTCCACAGAATTGAACTCAGGTCTTTTCATGCTTCCACTGTATTTTAACAAAATTGAGGTGAGATTTGAGTGTAACCTTTGAGGAATTGACATCTGTTCTACATGTTTCTTACAGAAAAGGTCTTAACCACCACTCTCATCAGCTGTATTGGCCAAGCCCCTACTTATATTCTGCAGTTGCTGCCTGAGTCCTTAACCAATGAAGAGGCTTTTAGTTATCAATGAAGTAGAGCAACAGTACATTTTTCTTTAAATAGTTTGTCGAGTCTCTACTCGACATGCATAGAAATTCTGTTCTCAAATGATCTATAAAGGCTGATTAAATTAAGAAACAAGATAGTAACAAATAATGTTTTTACTGTGATTTTTACTTTCTTCCAATCATTGTTTTGTTTACAGACCAGCAGCATCTTATAAATGAGAATAAACGTCTGGCTGCTCTTCAGCAAGAGCAGAGGGAGTTTGCAGTGCAAACAGAGCCTACGCTGTGTGCAGAGGCTGAGGTGCAGAGTAGCACTGGGCTGGAAACCTGCCTTTCCCTGCTCCAGCAGAACAAGAAGAGACTGGTGCAGCTGGAGCTCTTGCAAAGGTACTCCTTGAAAAAGGCCGAAAGAAACATAAGACGGAAAAAGGTCAAGTTCCGGCTGGAAAGGATAATCAAGAAGCAGAAGCTATTGCAAGCCAAGCAAAACCTAGAGCAGCTGGAAGCTAGCTGCTGGCTCAGTGAAGAGTGTGTGAAACAATCCCAAGTCCAAAGTGGTAATATTGCTGTACAGTCCTCTTTGGATCACCACTTGCAAAAGAGACAGAAATCGAGTTCCCTGGGTTCGAGTTCCCTGCAGCACAGCCATTTGTTCTGTGACTCGTACCTGCCCCAGGTACCCAGGTAAGTTAACATCTGCCAAATCCTCTGCACTTGCAAAAGCAATGTAAATTCAAGGTATTTTCAGGCCACCTATCCTGAATGCCTTTCAATATAGTGGAAAAAATCCCCAATCTGCAATATCAGTGAGCCCACTCTATTGTATATCAAGGTGGAGCTGTTTGTCCTTTTCCTTTGGGTTTGTATAGTATATTCCCTATTTATCTGTTTGACATGGTCTTCCCACTTTTTTACATTCCTCCCCCAAGCCTTTCTGCACTTTTTATCTCTTTGAGAAGGCATTTTAGAAGTGGTTTAACTTCTGCTGTCGCCTTGCTCAGACTGTTGGTAAATACTAATTTCTGCACAATTTTATCTTGATTATCATCAAACTCTTCTTCAGAATATCAGTATCTTTGGGGTGATTATGGAAAGGACTTTTATACTGATCAGCCTTTCTCAAGCTAAATAAACATCTCTGTGCAATGCTAAAATGTTAGGATGCTACAATGTCTATCACAGCATGGTCCTTAGCTATTTCCACAGCAGGAAAGAGCTGTGACTTAAAACTATCTTTTATTTTTAATTAACATTTACAGCTACTTGAGCCTACAGAGATTCAATATGAAGCTATACCTCATAGCATTGAGCTATTTCTTTGTGTACAGGGCATCTTTCTGGATAGCAAGGGAATTTTATAATTAGTCACATAATTTTATTTTTTTATTCTCTGCTAGAATTGGATTTTGAGAGGTATTAAGATTGTTGCTTCATAATCTGTTATTCTTATTTGTAAGTAGTTACTGTGGTGGAAATATTAACTACATTATTCAAGCAAGATTGGACTTTATTTCTTTTTTTATTTCCACAGCTGTTTTTTGAAGAGGGAGTCTGTCTCAAAGTTATCTACCTCACCAAATATTGATCAATACTGTAAAAGTAGTACCACAGGGAGATCGTCACCTGTAGAATACCTTTACAGAAGTGGTAAAGACATTTCTGGAAGTGATGACCTTGATGATGAAAAGGGGATCTCCTTTTCAGTCCAGAGGCAGCTAACTGAAAAACAGAAAACATCTTCAATTGAAAATAAAAAAGGAGGAGAGAAACACTCTAATGATTCAGCTATCATGGCTTATATCAGTAAAAATGATAAAAAAATTGAAAAGTTGGATGACAGCCCCAGACAAGCTGGATCTCAAAACCAGACCTCTAAAGGTTCCTCTCCTGATCTTTTTAAGGAGAAAGATGAGCCTAAAACCTTTATTACAGGGAGAAGAATGACAAAATCAAAGGTGCTAGGAGACTTAAGTCAGCCTGCCAGTAGCAATGTAGCACAAAATAGAGCTCAGGTATCCAATAAAAAGATTAGAGTGGATATCAATGGAAAAGGCCGCAGGTCTTCTCCAGAAAAATTTCCTAAACAAATGAAGAAAACAGTGTATGGAAACCCACCATCAGTGCATCTAAACCAAACAGTCAAGAACTGCAGGAGAGAGACAAACTCAGCCTTGCCAAGTCATGAGAAATCATCGGTGGAAGGGAAAGAATTTCTGATGGCAGCGACATCAGTAGGAAATCTCACTAAGATGAACTCACAGACACCACTCTCTTATGTTGAAAAAAAGTGGCACAGTGCTGAGATGCTAAGTGCTGGAGTGCCCAAGACAGCCACAGATATGCTGGGGAACTGGCAAGAGGATGATGAAAATGAGATTTCTGATACTGACAGTTCCTATTCTGTAGATTCACTCTCCTATGCTTATGCAAAAGCTTTCCCAGAGAAACTGAAACTGGAAGATTTTGACAGAAATAAATGTCTTGCCAACCCAGAAGATTCTGAGAGCGATGACAGTCAAATGTCACAAGACTCTCTGATAGAAAAGGAAAATAAAGCCAAAAAGCAAAATACAAGCCAATTTCACAAGTTAAAGGCCCATCACGAGTCAGCTAAGCTTTACAAAAGCAGAACCGAGTACCATACTTCATCTTTGGTCACATCATATGCATCTCGTAGGAGACTGGGAAAAGCTGAAAGAAGCTTTTCTCTGGATAGCTTAGCTGATGGAGAAGAGATGCCAGCAGAAGATCTGATAGAAGAATCCAAATCTGACTCATCTGATGAAATGCCAGCAGAGATTTTCTGGAAGTTACAAACTCCTAAATTGCCAGCTATACAGATTGAGGAAAACCATGAATCCAAGACCTGCGACAGAGATGCAGAAGGGACAAATTATGATCTGAAGCTGAGTAGTTCCTTTTATTTGAACATCAAGCCACAGACTGCTTCCAGTAATGCTTGCAAGCAGTTGGGAACAAAAGTCTCCTTCGTAGAACAAGAAAGGTCTCTTGAAAGAAGTCTGTATTATACAAGTGGAAATCCTTTGCTTGCTAATGATGCCTGGTCTTCCTTTGACTCAAAGGTTGACAGCAGCAGCCCCAGAATAACGGCATCTTCTTCCCATGAAAACTTGGAATTTCAAGATGCTCATCTGTGCTCTTTGAGCAAACCAGAACTTTGGCTAAGGAAAGATGATCTAAAGCAGTCAGCTGCTGAGGTTTCTTTCGTATCTGGTTCTAAGCAGATTCACAGCATTACTCACAGTCCACATCATGTGAACTCAGTTTTCTCCTCTGACACACTGGAAGTACCTTTACCTGAAACAACAACTGCAAGCAGGGCTTCTGAGAGTGGATCATTGAATAGACTCTTTAAGGGATGGACAAACTCTAATGAAAATTCTTCCTTGGAATCTCAAAATGTACTGTCCTCATTTGCTAGCTCAGTAGGACCAAGTTCCTCTTTTGTTCCTACTTCAGCAGAGCATGATTATTATGAACATGCAAGGTCACACCATCCTGAACAAGAACAGCTGTGTGAATTGTCTCCTTACAGGTCTGCTACCGAATGTGCACAAACATTCAGCTGTTTGGAAGGCATCTTCACTGCAGACTGCTTGTCACTGGTATCTAAGAAAGGGGAGGACTCTGCCACCACAACCCATCCAGAGTTGCCAAAAGATCACACTCTGAAAAAAACACCTTTTATCTCTGTGTTGCCTGTGCAAATCGTGGAGCAGAGGAAAGATTGTGTAGATGGAGATTTAGGGGATGACTTATTCCGAACTTTTTCAAAAGATGTGCTTGACAATGACTACAATAACTTGATGACAAAATCAAGTGTGACGGACTCAGGCAGTGGAAATGCATCTGTCAGTGCACCTGCTGCTGGGTGTTCTGTGGGACTTGCTCATAATATGACCTCAACACAAACATCTGCAGTAAAACACATCCAATCTGGAAACTGCAGGCAGCTTTTTCCAGTACAAAAAATACCAATATATTGTGATGAAGGTTTCTTCCTCAGTGACTTAACAAACAAGAATTGCTCTCTAGTGAGCAGTTACAAGCTTCAGATGCTGGCTGGACAAGGAGCAGGATCAGCTGATACAGAAGAACCCCCCAGGTCTGGGGAGAGTAACCTGGAAACAATGCAAGAAACAGATCATGAGCAAATACCTGCAGAAGTAACAGCAGAGAAATATTTTTCATCACAGAAGACAACATATCAATGTCACTCTTTAGTTGTTGCTGCCAGTGCAAGCTATGACCAGTCTGCCACACCAATAGAGATGTCTCAAAAAGAGACAATCTGTATGGAAATAAGCACAGATAGCTTGGCAGACATTGTGCCAGAGATGCCTTCGTTCACAGGTCATGCAGAATGCGCATCAAAGGATAAAGACTTGTCTTCACTAAATCATTATGAATTCAAACATAAACCTGATTCAAAGGATTATTCCCCTGAATGTGCTCCAGCAGACAATCCGTCAAGTTGCTTATCCCAGCAAATTTCAGAAAATTCTACATTTTGCACTGATAACATAAGAGAAGAAAGCAGTGAAAGCAAGGAACACAATGTATTGAATTCTCAGGCTGTAGTTCAGAAAGAATTTTCATCCAAATATGAAAACCTAGTGGTAAATGAAGTAAGATATTTCCTACTAAATGTAAATGGGAAGAACACTAAGTCCTTTCCCGCTGCTATTTGTGAGAATACAAATGATTTTCTTCCAGAATCTAATTCAAGCCTATTTTACAATGTTTCAACAAAAGCTAATCTTTTTCAAAGTGCATCTGAGACTGAAAATTATGATAAACTATTGGAGGATGTCCCAGTAGTGAAAGGAGATTGTGATGCTACATCTAATCTTACTGTGGAAGTCAGTGTTACAAGAAGTTGTTCTGGTGAACATTCTGGCTGCCTTTGCCCAACATGCTCTTCAAAATCAACAGGACAGAAAAACACTGCACACAACACAACTGACACTTCTGCAGAATTTGATGCCTCTGTTCTCTTGGAAACAGAAACACAGGACAAATCTTTACTTGAATCTAGAGAAGAGAAATTTTTTCAAAGCGATTGCCCAGAGGACTTTTGTGTTGAACATGATGCAAATTCAGAGTTGGGAAGGGTATTTGAATGCAACACAAATGCTTCAGCTGCCATTTCTCAAGAGGAGAGTTCATATAGAAATAAAGAATTCAAATTTTTCAGAAACATAGAAACTGATACAAAAGAAGCCATGGCTCCTTATCAGAATACAGGGACAGCCAGGGATGAAGAAATAATAAAGTCAATCAATAATGCAAGCAACTTAGAAAAAAGTGCATTGGAAATTAAATCCAGACACATTGAAAGTTTACCTGACCCATCAGTAGCCCAAGTCCAAAGTGTAACTGAAGACAGGAGTAGAAAGGATTTTAAAGACATCAGTCTAACTCAGAATCCAAAGAAACCTACTGATATCACAGCTTGTGAAGTTCACTGTGAATTTAATACAAATCTGTGCCTGACACATGAAGAGGTGGACAAAGATGAACTGCAGGAAGCCGGCACAGGGGCGGAACTTACTCAGGAATCAAAAGCACTTGCACATTCTGGCAGCCAACTGGAAACAAGCAGCTTTAGCCAAAAAGAAATAAGTGAGAAAATAGAAATAGGTATTTATTCAACAGAGCCTTCTGTTGCTCCCAAAGCCACTCCTTCAACTGCATGTTCCCACACAACAGATATTATTCAGAATACTTTGGGATTCCTTGATACCTGCAAAGGGCTTCTACAGATGAACGGAACAACAGAGAATGTAGCTGAAACTGTACTAATCCCAAGGAGGCAACGAAATATTTCACCAAAACTTGAAAATGAAGGGCAAATAAATCCTAACAATTTAATTGAGCATTGTGCACCAAACTGTTTGCCCCAGGAAGACAAGGTTAATGAATGTGAAGTGACTGGGAGTGAAGAACAAATTACCATGACAAACACTAAGGAGCTGGTTATTATGGGGCAAGAAGACTTATGCACAGATGAAAATGTTTACTTTAATGAACAGCCTCCAGCTCTGCATCAAATGTATTGTGACAGAGGTGACAAAGAAGGAATTTTAGATCAATTTAAGATCCCTGAGAGGTACCTGACAGCTTCTGAAGTAGAACCAAATATATTGTTAGAAGATGATTCAAGATACCATGACCCTACTGAAATGAGTGAGGATGGTGTTTCAGTGGACTCTGCTACAGAGATAGGAAATGTAGTTGATGCATGTGAATATTCAATTGATGATAGTGCTGATACTGACCAATACAGAACTGAACAAAAATTGACAAATCTTGACAAACATACATGTATGTGTTGCTCTGTGCAATCTCCTGAGCATGACACTTCAGAAAATTTGAATGTAGGTATTAGAAAAAGTTCTGATATTTGTGAATTGGATCAAGTAGGCTCCAGAGCTGAGGAAGAGAAAGTACAATTGATGAAGCTAGTAGAAATGGCCAAAGCAGACAAACAAAAGCAGATATTTCTAAAAAACACAGAGGAGGTAGAACTGATCTTTTTACAAAACCTGGATGAATTCTTCCCCGAAAACAAAGGCAGCTACCAAATGACACATGATGACAGCAGATTAAATGAAATATTAAGAGAAAGCCAGTGGGTGTCTACCAGCTTTTCTGGAAATAATGAAGACATTAGCAAGCAAAAAAATCCACCAGCGTCACAGAAGTGTACAGAAAAAAACCAAGAACTTCAAGACTCCCCATGCCAGTCTGTAAATCAGCCTTTATATCTTGGAGGAAGTGATGATTCCCATCCTGTTCAAGATGTTCCCACTGCATTGAAAGGATGCACAAAACCATCCAACAGCAGTCTTGGAGCTGGAGCTGTTCTGCCTTACTATGAAACATTAACAGAGAGTGAGATGGGTGTTGGTACACCTGTTACAGCCAACAAAACGGGAGAGGACGAACATCTTCCGGGTAAAACACAAAGCAAGAGTGTAGCTCTTCTGCAAACCAGGACCATGCAGCAGAGGCAGGAGGAAGAATCCTTAGTATTTAAAAATGGACCTGATTATGCCATATCTGCTCAACCTGCCAACGAGAACAGCTCTTTTACTCCCTACAGTGCAGGTGGCCCTGAGCCTGGAACTGTTGTACTTCAGCAAAGGGCCAAAGGAAGCTCATTTTTCTTGGAAAATTTCAATTCTTCTGTGGATATAATACAGGATATTAGTAATGCTTATGAAGAACACAGTATGGATTTAATGGTTAATAAATTATTAAAAGACTGTCTTAATTCCATAGAAGATACAGCTCAAGAGGTAAAGGATACCACTGTGCCTGATTCACCAGTGTTGGATACTTCCAACCTGCTGTCTTCCTCCGAGAAAGAAATGATGGAAGACATAGGGGTGGGAAAAACCCCCTCTTTACTAGAAAACTCTACCCAAAAAATATTTCAGAATATTAATACAACTCAGAAAGTACCTCACTTGGGGGGCTCATCCCTGCATGATGAGAAGACATTGTTAAGTGCAAGCTATCCTACAGCAAACAGTAAATGTGAAAACACTGAGTTTCCTGGTGTAGCTGGATATCCACATGAGCCCACAGAAAACCAGGAACATGAAGCTTCTGAAGAGTGCTGTGTAGACCAGTCAGGCAACACTGTTTCTGAGAAGGCTTCAGCCCTTTCAGAAGGCCTGAACAAGTCTCCAAAGGAAAATCCACATTATAGTGAAGACTTTCTAAATGATAATAGGAACTTGGCCTCTTCTGAATGTTCTCCTGGTCTTCTGAATTGTCCAGCATCATCCGCAGATAGTTTATTTGTCAGCAGTGGAGACAAAGGTAAAAACAATACTGTTCTGTCTGAAGAAACAAAGTACTTTGAAAGTGAATCAACTGATTTGAGTGTATCTGTAACTTTTCCTGGTGTTTCTCAAAAAGGAGACGTAAAGGAAAATAATTCTGCAGTTGCAGAGGCCACATATGCTCAGAGTAATAAACTCCCTGAAAAAGTTGTGGGAACAAAGGAAAAGGAGAAAATTGTTCAAGGTTATTTCCAGAATTGTGGCGACATAAAAGAAGATAAAATTCATGAGTTCTCAGAAGACTGCAGTAGCACTAATAGTGTGACTGTACCAGAATCGGGTCTGCTCACTTTCCAGAGCCAAGGACAGACTGGCCATAATGAATCAAAGTCACTTCCATCAAACTCTGCAGAAAACATTCCACCTGAGACACCATTCCAAAGCTCCAAGAACTTCAGTGCTTTTAACATATCTTCTTTACCTGGGGACTCAAAATCTCTAGTATTTAGTCAGCTTGAGGACTCACTCCAGGACAGTTGTTCGACTGAGAAAGTGTCCTGCAATTCTGCAGATGTGTGCTCTGCAAAAGAAGGAGATTTTCCCCAATCATTTGCAGGAGTCAATTACCCAGCCTTAACAGCATTTTCAGATTTTCCTTTAACTGCAGCTATAGGCCATGGTGAAACTAGCACATATGATGCTTCATATTCAAATATATTGAAACAGTCTCCATTTGCTGTTTTGCAAATACAAGACACTCAATCTGACAAAGCTGTGGTATTTGCTGAGCCAGTATGTGTTTCAGGAAGTATTTTACTTTCTCTTGCTAAAGAAAACAGGCATTGTCCAGTGTCAGACATAGATTGTACTTCATATGAAAATCCTGCTTTAGATGGGGAACCTGCATATGGAAGTAATAGTAAAAAAACTGATAGTGATACAAAAATTGATCAGTATCATTGGGATGAAGTTCCACCACAAGAGGCTTGCAACAAACACATAGAGAAAATACCAATTAATAATTCTCTTTTACTACCATCATTACCTTTTTGGGATACTAGAAGGGCAATTCTTATAAAAGAGGAACAAATGAGAAATACACCTAGCAGAAGTAAGGAAGAACTGCATTCAAATATTGAGGCTGGACCTTTTGCAGTAAAGACAGAGCAGAGAAAAACATTAAGTAGAGAACCTGCTGAAAAACAAGCTAATGTATCCTCAAATTCTCCAAATAAATTAACAGGCCCAGACATTACAGTGCTGGAAAATGTGTATCCAAGAGATGTTCAAGTGGATCCTGAATACACCTTCAATTCATTTAGTGCAGCATACCCCACATGCAGAAGCCTTGATCCCAGGCAGCCATATCACACTGTCTTGGGTTTTGAAAGAAACCCTGAAGATCTGCAAGATAGCTGTCATTATGTGCCTGCAGGTGAACAGATGGAACAGGTGCCAGATAGAACAAATGCAGGTGGTAGAAAAGAGATTTTACTTTGCAAAAATAATATATATTCAAGCATTGATGGCGCTACTGCTGATGCTGAGGCAAACTCTTGTTCAACAATGGGAGATGCTACAATGAGGAATAATACTCTAAAATCAGAAAGACTCAATTTTTCTGTAAAAAATAATGAAACACCCTCCACAAACTTTTTCCCAGAAAACCATGATTTAACTCTTCAAGAATCCAAATTTGTGCAATTCAGGAGCAAAAGATCATATTCTACCACACGGAATACAAAGGGCTGTAAACAAAGTGAACTGAGACCTTATTTACGAAGTCACAGAGTATCAGCTCCAGCTATTGCTATTTTCTCTGATACAGAATACTCTTTGGAAGCTTCATCTAAGGCAGATCCTTTGTTATATTCTGCATCTAAATCGCTGCAAGATTTGAATATGAGTGTAGAGCCTCCATCACCAACTGAAGATGACCTTTATGGAATTGAAAGATTTTCAAAACAGGAATCAAAAAACTTTCTACAGGTTAAATCTAAACCCAGATTTCAGCAAAAAATGGCACAAACTAAGAAGCTTGCAAGCTGTGATCCCAAAAACTTACAAAATGTAGCAGCAAGAAGCCAAAGTAGCCAGTCTTTGAAAGACTGTGCTAGTCAATCTCCATCATCCTTACTGCCCACAGCTCGCAGTTCTGTGTGTGCAGAAGCAAATGCCCATTCAAAGAGCAGTTCTGTAGCTCAGTGTAGTGAAGGCAAAGGAGAAGAAGCTGGATACCAGCCAGAAACTGATTTATTTTTGCAAGATAATAAAGATGCGATGCATTTTAGATCCAGTGACATCAACCCATACATTCACCCATGGCAACAAGATGGAGCCTCCAAGATTGGGTGGAAACAGTATGTTTTTGGAAGTGCAAGTGATGTGTCTTGCAATCAAATTCCTTTGAATATGGAAAATCGTAAAGTTATGAGATGTTCCAGTGTAGACAATGGATTGAACTCTCAAAATTCTCCTTTTCGTTCTCATCTAAGTTCATATGCTACAGCAAAAGTTTTGTCAAGCACTTTGAGTAGCATTGAAGGGCTTCAGGAATGGGACAGTGTCAGACAAGACTTTCAGTCAGCATACTTGAGTGACAGTACCAAACAGCACAGCAACATATCCAGTGAAACATTGGAGACTAACTCAGAAAACAACACTGCTGAGCTTGAGAATCCTTCTGCACAGCCTGGTAACTCCTCAATGCAGGTTGATGAAATTGTACTGTTATATCCTTCAGAGTCTGAAAAACCTGCCAAAAAACCACCAGGGATTACGTGTGAGCAAGGAACACAAACAGCAACTACAGGAAGGTATAAAAGGCAGAGACGACATCAGAGAAGTTATACAGATGTTTCTGCAAAAAAGGAGGAAACAAACAGAGATTTATTTCATCAACCTTCTTCTTGGACAAGCATGCAGAACCTGTCCATGCATCTGTCACAGCTTCTTCAGAACACTTCTGAGCTGCTGGGAAACCTTTCCCAACAGAGTATTATAGATAATGAGCAGAATGCCAAAATCAACCAAAAAGGAACTGAAGGTGCTGTAAAGGCTATCATGTCAGACAGCTGTACTCAGACTACAGCAGATGTAGGCACTCAGACTGAGATTTTAGAAAAACCTCAAAGCAAACATGAAGAAAAACAAGTGGAGGCAAAAATGGAAAAGGAATTGAGGGCAGCTCAGGCAGTAAATGTTGATTGGAAAGAAATTGGTGCAGATACAGGAGAGATTCCCAAAAGGGAAGAGGAAACACCCTCTCTTGAAGAAAGAACACAAGAACAAACAGGGATGAAAAGCCTGGGCAATTCTGACTTCCATGACAGTCTTGACAGCATTTTGGAAGATTCCTTTATGAATCTGCCTTGTTTACCCAAAACTTCCACCCCTATCTTACATTTTCAAAAAACATCACTAGATGCACAGCAGAATGTTGCTTTTGCTAGTACAAGAGTTTCACCTCTTACATCATCTTCGCCAAGTTCAGGGCAAGATGGTTCTTCATACACTGTAGTTAGCAGCCCTACTAATAGCACCTCTCAACCTCCAACGTCTTACACTCAGGATAAAAGAAGTGTCAATGAAACAGAGACTCCAGCTGAAAGAAAATTTTGGTACAAAAATGCCCTGCTAGTCGATAGGGCCTCTTCCCCTATTCTTACTCTTAGTGCTAGTCCCAGCAGCAGGACTGCTTTTAGCAAGTCTGTCTGCCCTAATAAGGAACCTCTTGGATATTCCAGTGTTGCTTCAAGTCCCCTTCACACCCAGAGAAAGCTGAGGGCAGGTCCACAGTTCAGCATGCAACATCATGTGGACAATTTTTCCCAGACAGAAACAGACAGTGAATCAAGCACCTCTAGAGAACGCAAGAGCATAAGAAAGAAATCTGGAACTTTCTCAGATAAGAAAGCAGCCAAAGAACTTTTAGGACAAGATGGTTCAAAAGACTTGGAACAACAGCATAGACTCAGGGTTGACACCCACACTACCATTTGTGCAGAACGGCTCTATCATTCCAGCAGCATGTTGGAGGTGTCAGGCCACAGTGAAGTTGTAGCAGGTGATGTCAGAGACCAGGGCTCGGTGGCACATTCGCTTCATTGTATGTATGTTACAAGGGGTGGAAGAGGCTCTTCAGGTGGAATCGGGCACGAAAAGTACCCTTCTCCGAATGCTGACTTATTTTTTAATCACAAAATTAGTGCCACTTGTTCAAGTAAGACAAATGCTGGCACGTCTTCAGAACCTCTGGTAGAAGCATCTTCTCTACAATTTCGTGATTTCTTCTGGAAGAATGAGGACAGCTGCCCTTCCCCACTCTCTGATGTGAGCGATGTGCAGACTTCCTTCCGAGACGACAGTACAGATTCTGTCACTGGAAGCGAGTGTGACACTGAAATTCCTCTCAGCAAGAACTCTACTTTTGCAAAGCCATACAGGCCTCGGAGCTACAGTCTCCGTGACTTACCCATACACAACAAATTTAGCAACTGGTGCGGTGTTAAGAGCAGCCCTCCTCCTCTGTTACTCGGCTTGAGTGGCAGCGTGGCCAATTTAAGAAGTCAGGCAGAAAAGAAGCCTGGGAGCACACGATCAACAGAAGCAGAAGGGAATTACCAGTCTTGTGAAAGCAGGAGCAGAGAGATCGAGAGACTGCAGAGAGAGCGTGCCCAGATCATGTCTAGCATTCACCTGGATCTGCATCAGCATCCCCTCACAGTGGAACTGGCCGAAGCAAAGCTCAATTATGGCATTGGGGAAACAGATGCCCTGCTGAGGGTCCTTCAGAGAGGAGCTGCAGATGAGCCAGGGGCAATCCCAGTGAAGCAGCAACTTTATGAAAGGTAAATTACTTAATGTAGTGCTGTTTAAGTATTTTTAATACACTTCATGCAGATTAAATAGCATTTAGTAATGAGCACTTAATCACTTAGTCACACTGAGTGAAGTATATGTGAAGAGATACACTATCAGGCTTATTTTAAAAACTGTTAAGTGATGCATTTAGGAAAAAATGTTGGGGTTACTCCAAGAAAACAGGGAAAAGTTGATTTGGTGTAACTCAAATCTAGTGTTACCCCACTTTTAAAATTTCTAGCAGCCACAAGAGTTATCCTGTGTACCTGGTGATGTGGGAATACATTTAATTGATTTATTGCAATGTAAAAATAATTCATGCATCCTATATATATAGAAATATTCAATTCATGCTTCTGTGAATAAATACTGCTGTATGAATAAACAAAAAAATAATTTTAACCCCTCATAAATATACAAAATAAAATTTTAAAAAAACAAGATATTTGATTCTTGTGATTGTAGAACTGAGTTTGGGAAAATGTTGTAACAAAAAAATTTGAAGCAGCTACATTAGTCTCCATCCTCAATTTGCCTCTCAGCCATTACCAGCAGTAATCACAACCCTCTTGTACATTTCCTGCTGTCAAAAAAGCAGTGGCATTTTAGAATTTCTACATCATGTCTCAGCATGTAGACAAAGCTGAATTAGATGGTATTAGGTTCCTATAAAATTTTTACATTACAAATCTACCTAATATTTAAGTGCTTTAAAAAACCAGAAAATGTAACTTTGCAGGGTGCATTTTGTCACTCTAATCACGTTTCCCTAACAGACACATGAGAGCCATTGAAACTCTGAGGAAGGAAAGAGTAAAAAAGCTGCAAAGATACCAAAGAAGCCGAAGCCTGAGTCCCCAGAAGCATTTGAGTCTGTCCCAGACTCTGGATGCAAGTCAGAGGGATGTAGATCTCCCCAGCAGACGCCGAGAATTTCTGCAACAGCTGAGAAGAGATGTGGTGGAAAACACCAGGTGGGGCATTAGAAACCTCTCTTTAGGGCTGATGTTCATTATCAGTGTTCACAGTGAGTGCACATTAATGGTTCTTACTGACATCCGAGACTTCAGGGGCAGAATTCTTCTCAGTGTGAGTGCATTCACCATTGGGATGGAAAATGCTTTCAGGAAAAACACATGCCTGATTTTAGAAAACATTCATTAAGATCTTGGGTCTAGTTTTATTTCAGTCCATAGCAAGTGCGTACTTTATTGTATGTGTATGGTGGATGGGGACAGCCAGGTATTCTGTCTGGACTGATTAGAGACCAATCTGTCTTCTCAGTCCTTGATGTGATTTAGCAATGGTATTCTACAATTTTGTACTCCTGCTAAAATCAGTGCTGCTTCCCCTCCCCCTCCAACTGGAGGGTAGGAAAGGTAAAGATCATGGGTTGAGATAAGAACAATTTGCTGGAAACAGCAACAAGATAAGAAAAAGAACAATAACAGCAACAGCATTAATAACAAAAGGTGTAAGAAAATAAATTATTCAAACTGAAAGCCTTCTGACAACAGACAATATAAGATGGCTCCCTCTGCCACATCTGGGCTGGAAGGAGCCCCTTCTCCCCAGAAGACAGCAATGATGAGAGGTGGTACAGAATAACCTCTGTGTCCTGGCCATGCCACCCCCCAGCAAAATTAACCCTCTCCTGGCAGGAACCAGGACATTCCTTCACTAACTTAAGAGCCACAGAGTTCAGTTTCATTTTAAATATCAGAAAAGCTCTGCAACACTTCACCATTTAGCATTTCAGTTTCTCACTCCCCACCATATTCCCTGAATGTTTTGTTTCCTTTGTGGTCAGGAGACAGTTATTTTCCCAACACAATAATCTTATTTGTGATATGCCAAAGCCATAACCTTATATCATATGGAGACCTGATTTAGAAACCACTGTAGTAATCTCAGTAGTAAACTGGACTTGCAATCTGAGTAATTTTCCAAGGCTTACGTCTATTTAGCCTTTAGTGAGCAAAGAGAAGCTTTTTGGAGGCTGATGTGGTGGGTTTTAATTGCTTTTCTGGCACATTTCCTGTTCTAAATTGAAATATTATTTTGTCATGGTATTTCAAGTAATTATGTGTGTTTCCCCTTACTTTTCCATTCTTACAGAGTTCAAGAACCAAGAAGAAGAAGCATTCAGCACCCTTCAGACATTGAACTGCTGCTCCGAGACTATCAGAGAGCACGAGAGGAAACCAAAACTGAAATTGCAAGAGCTAGGGACAAACTTAGGGAGAGAGCAGAGCAAGAAAAAAGGCGGATACGGGAACAAATATTTTCTCAGTTACAGAAGGTGAGCATTATATTGAAGGTATACATAATCCTGAAGTTCTCAGGATTTTCTTTGTATGTAATTTTTATTTGGTCTTCTAGCATTGGGTTGTTGCATTGGTAAAGTAAAATCTTCAGTCTTTAACAACTGCATTTGACCAGCAAGTCAAAGGCTTGAGAAGTAGACAAAGAGCAACAAATGGGACTGAAAAGACATATGTTTATAAAACTTCTTCCTCTTAAAAGCATCCTAGCATTAGTTTGATAGTCTGAACTCTTATATGTGAAGAAAACAGCAAAATCTGCATTTTCCCAGACTGTCAAGTTTTAGAGGGTCATTCATTCTATTCATCTAGGCTTTCAAACAAACCTGCTTATTTAATGCTTTCTCGACTTCCTGAAAGAAACTGGAAATTCTGATTCTTTTTTCAACTTCCAGTGTTGGGGTGCTTTTTGTTGTTTGGGGGTTTTTTGGTTTGGGTTTTTTTTTTTTGGGTGGTTTTTTGGTTTTGGTTTTGTTGTGGTGTTTTTTTGTTTGTTTGTTTGTTTTTTTGGTGGGGTTTGTTTGGTTTTTTCTTTGGGTTTTTTGGTGGTTTTTTTTGGTTTTTTTTTGGGGGGGGGGGTGGGTTTTTTGTGGGTTTTTTTAATTTTATTTTTTTTGTTGGTTTTTTTTGTTTGTTTTTTTTTGTTTTTTTTGTTTTTTTGCAATACTGGAATTCCAATTACAGGAAGAAGCAAGACTGAAGACTCTTGCAAGTACAAGCACTTTATGTACAGACTCCAGCCTCAGCCTCTCCTCTGGCCCAACATCTGGTTACAACAGCAGTAACACTGCCACATACACTGCAAGTAACTTCAGCAGCCAGGAAGGGCAGGTGAGAAACCACTGCTGTGTGAGACTGATGTCTCCTGATTCTTCAAGCACAGAGGCATAGTGTAGGAACAGAGATGGTTTTTGAGATTATTTGAATTCTGTCACAGCTATGGAGCAGGACAAGTTTGCATTACCAGCACATAATGGGTGACATGGGGTGAGGGAACATTTTGTAATGTAATTGCAAAGGACAGTGACACTTATTTTGCTTTATTTTTCTTTTCGTAAATCATAGATTAAAAAATCAGATAGTTACTACTGCCTATGTAACTATCAGAGAAATGTTTTGGAAACAGCAGGTCTTTTCTTGTGACAAATCTGATAGCATCTGATATTCTGTGTGCCTCCCTCAATGATACATGCATTGACTTAAGAGTTTCCATGTGTTAAAATGGACTTTCCTGAAGTCACTTTAGAAGCATGCACCCATGCTAGTTCCTTACACTTGCTTTGCTAAATTTCCCAAACCAAAGTATCATTTCATAGCTAGGGGAAAGGCAAAGGGGTTACTTCATGATAAAGAGAAGCTTCCAGCCTTGTAAGGCAGATTTGCTACTAATATTCCACTGCCTATGCATTACAAATAATTTTTCCCACTTCAAACAAATGCTTCCACTTCTGCACTTTCTTAAATCAGGTTTCTTCTGGAAATACTTTGGTTTCAAGGGATACACGAGGTCGCTCAGCTGTTAGAAATAGTCAGCTTTATACATCAGAGCAATTGCATAAGGATTCAGCATTTGGTAAGTAAAACATACATTTGCTTCTTTTGAGTTGTATCCCAAAGCCTAATGAGATTTGTCATTTATGTAAATCAAAATCTAATTTGAATCTGGGTATTGCAAGGATGTCCCTACCTTTACATGACTTCAGAAAAATATCACCTACAAGTATCCAGAGCTTGCTTAGAATTTCTTTAAATATTAAATGGTGATTTGCTTCCTCTGAAGTTAGTCTTTTGATGTGCTAACATCAAAGTACAGCTTTTTGAGATAATATGAGGATAATATCTTGAATGATGGAAGGAAGCAAGGGGTCAAGGGGTGTGGGGCCCAAATCTGCAGTGAGTACAGAATTGTACAAGCAAATTCTCATTTTTTAGCCTCAAGAGTTGTCTCTTTTTCCTTATTTTCTTACATGTGACAATAACTGTTAAAACTTCAGTTTTAACAAGTTTTAACTGCAAGATATAACTGCAGTGTAATTACCAACACACAGAATGTCTCAGCAAGGGCTGTTATCACTCATTCATTAGAATCAGATGAATTGGGGGCTCCAGTGGAGAGTTTAAGTCTCTACAATTTAAGAATAGTGCTGGGGTTACATTTTAATATTTTTTTTAATTCCTTCTCTGTTTTTTTTATTTCCTGCAGAAGCCAGCAGAATTGAGCCACCTCTTCCTTCAAGTGGCACCAGTTGTAGGTTCACTCATGGATTAACTATTTCTGTCAACTCCTCTTCAACAAAAGGATACCAAGATTTATCCAAACATGTCTTGGCTAATGCTACCACTGAGGTAAGCATTAGCTTACCTCACTTATTCCTTCTGGAAGTTGTAGCAAAAATGGGTGGGACAAGCCTTGTTCTACATCACAGTTACCTATTTGTCAGGTACAGCCACACACACTGAGCAATTGGGAAGGATGGGTAAAAGTGAGCCGGGCTGCAGCCATGGAGAATGTTTGAGTGAAGCTGGTGTCATTTGTCATTGTTTTCTAAGGTGATGGCAGCATGCTCTCACAACCTGAGGAACCTCTACACGTGCCAAGCAGCAGCTGGGTGGAAGTAAGTTCATGGCAGGTCTGTGTAAGGGGAGGCCTCTCTCTGCACCTGGCCCTCTTGTGGGCAAATACCTTTTGTTTGCTTCTGACAGATATCAGTGTACAGAAAAAGAGGTGCAGGTGTACTACAAAGTCTTCCCTTCAGCAACAAAGCATGGATTTCTGGGAGCAGGAGTGATAGCAAGACCTCTTTCCAGTGTGTGGGGACTGGTGAGAGATCCTGGCAAAAGGCATCTCTACGACAGCTCTATCAATACAGCGCACATACACAAGAAGGTAACCAGCCACATTCACCTGGGTGAGTATCCTCACACACACCACATGACAATCACCATCCCCATCTGGATGTAGGCAGCCAGGAAGAAAATTAAAGGCATCTTGTTCCATTTCTTCAGGTGTAAATAAATGATTTCATTATTTAATATGGGAGCTTCAGCTTTGCAAGACTTTTCCAAGCCTGATATTAAACACATCTTGCTATGAAGTGCAGCTAGAGACAGTGGTTTGAAAGTAAAGATAAACCTGAAGTAGCTTGAAAAAGCATTTTAAATATATAATACAGCATATGAACTACAGCTCTGCTCCCAGGCAGCAAGTAAAAATAAAATATGTATCTCCTTGTAAGGGGTGGGGAAAATTGACAAGTGAAGTTGTCAATTGACAAGTGAAGTTGTTGTGACAAGTTGAAGTTGTCAAAGTCTAATTCCCCTTCCTTATTTTTTTCCCCAGTATATTTAATGACTGATACGTCCCTATGTTACCTAAAGCAGCCCCGGGATTTCTGCTGCATTACTGTAGAAGCCAAAGAGGTAAAGTGAACATTCTCTCTGCAGCACAGAGGAGGAGTTGTTCTGATATCCTCGTTCAAGGACGAAGGAGAGAAAGAAGTCAATCTTGGTATCTGCAGAAGTGCCAGTGTAGCAGAAAGGAAAGCCATGCCAGTATCACACAAGTGAATTATGTGTAAAACCCTCTTGTGAATGACAATACACAAGTGTCATACAGTATATTCTGGTTGCAAACACACAGGATTTTGACAAAAACATATTTAATAGATAACATGAAAAATTACTACTCTCTTAAGTAATGTCAGAAATATGCCTCATGGCAAACAAAGAAACCATTGCTATATGCATAAAATTTTTCAAATTGTCATCTTTACACCTTGTCCTGTGCAGGAGAACTTGTCTGTCCTGGCTATTCAGTCTGTCTATGATGCATCCATGCCTCACCCTGGTAAAGAAGCAGTGAGAGGGGAGATTTTGCCAAGTGCTTGGATACTGGAACCTGACATAGTGAATGGAAGAGAGATCACCAGAGTTATTTACATGGCACAGGTAAGGATTTTTCTGTATGTCCAACTGTGAATGCAAACAGCTGTTACACAGCAGAACACTTAAGAGCTGGTAAGCAACAAAAAATACAATCCTTATGCTATGCTCCATGAACCTTATGAAGTGACCACAAAGTCACCTCTTCCACACTTCTCAATGCAGAGACTCGTACTAGGATTGTGTTTAAGAACATGTTCCCAAGCTTTTACAGCGTTCAAGGCTGCTTCCTTGGCTATCAAGTTCTTCTTTAAAGGTTTATTAGCAATTTTAGTATATGTTGTGAACATGTGGAGAGCCAATATGGGGTGTCTTGTTTGCATTTTCACCTTGCTGTGGACACAGGAACTCAAACTTGGGTTATACTATTTTCAAAATCCCTGAAAATACTTGGTGCATTTTTCTAACCAAAGTCATTAATTCTTCACACTTAATTGATACAAAAGAGACGTCAAGATTAGGATTCCATTTAAGAATAAGAAAATTATAATCTTACCATCCATCTTTTAGACTAATTTGAAAAGTAGGCTCTCTTTGAGATAGGGGTACTAAGTATTTAAAAATGTCCAGGAGAGCATGCCTTAATATGTAAAATTTATTTAAATGCTTATGTAGAGATAAATGCCATTAGTCCTTTAAACTCTTCTATTTAAAACTTAAGGATACATTTTGAAAAATATCATTAATTAGCACATGCATTTTACAGCGCATAGGTAAAACATATATATGCACTTAAAAATTTTATATGCATTTTATATTGCCCTTTAGTGTATGCATATACATTTCCAATAACACTGTATGTCTCAAACTAGTAAACTTTAATGCAAACTCAAACTCAAAAGCAATGTGGGTCATACCTGCTGGAAGCAACATCAAACAGCAAAGTTTTGAAAGTCTGTGAGTATTGGGAAGAAAAAGATACAAAGCACACAGTAATGAGGGCATTTGGCTGTTCACTACTTTTGTGCCTAACACATACTCGTTACATCAGAGCCATTCCAGACTGGAGTTCTGTTTAAAACAGGTCCCAACTCCAACATGCAGCCTTTCCTCTCATCCCTGCAGGTGGACCTCGGTGCCCCGGCCATCCCCGCCAGGCTCCTGAGCTCCATGGCGAAGCGGCAGCCCCTGCTGATTGCTCGGCTGGCTCGCCTGCTCGCTGCTTAGTGCTGCAGCACCTCTGTCACTGAGGAGCCCTGACAGCTCACAGGGACACACAAGTGTCATGGAAACTCCTGCCTCCTGAGGAAGCCACCACCAAGCCTCACTTCAGGAGCCTGGCTGCTCGTGCTGGACTGTATGGAAGTACAGCTAGAGAAAAGGATCGTTTGTTTTAGCCAACACCGCTTATAAGAAACGCTGCAAGTTTAGTGGGGAACCTCTCCTCCTGGAAACAGCAGTGGAAAACCTCCATGGAAGAGAAGGAAGGTGTGCTGCTCTATAAAAAGCAGAGGAAGAGACTTGGCTTTACAATAGCCAGAATCATAGAGTGTATTACTTAACTCCTGTTTCCAAGCAGCTTCACAGATCAACTTCTTTCTTCAAGTAAGTTTAAGCTGGAAGCAGTATCTGTATGACTTGAAACCTTTTACAAGCTCTTGAGCAGAGCTGCAAAGCCACTTTGTCATGATAAGTACCAAATGCAGAATTCTTGGCTGTGTACATAAATCATTTATCTTAGCTGGCTGCCTGTTCCCTTCCCCTTGAAGAGGGAAGTCAAAGCAGCGCAATAGTCACTGGTCATCCTACACCCTGGACAGATTTTTTTTCATGTATTTGCTGACTGCTTGCAGCCAGTGTAAGGTGTTTCAGATTGCCACTACACTATGCAGCATCAGTGGACACCACCATACCTCAGGACACAGTTTTACTGCAGAATCAGGTGCTTTGAAATAAAAAAACCAAACTGTTCTACACAATGACACTGTCAAGGATAGGTTAGTACTCAGTAATCAGCTTGTTTCTAGAATTTAAATCCTGTAAGTAAGGGTAGCTCCAACATTTTTCCATAATGGCTTTTTCCATCAGCCCTTCTACACTTTCACCCAAATGCATTAGGAGCTGAAAATATAGCCTGGTCATAGTCTTACCACATTTCTTTGTTCATAATGTGACCAGCTGTCTTACTGCAGCAAATACAGACTCTTCCCATTCAATTACCTCATGGGACTTCTGTGGCACTTAGTCCAACAATCCTGCTATCAGGCTTTACATGTTTGTTCAACACAATTCCTATCTGGTTCACGTATTCCTAAACTTAAACAAAACCACAATCACCTCAGATATTCAAATAACTTCATTTAATTCTTCAGCACAACAGTACAAAACCACTTTAGCTATATCTAAGCAATAAAAGCTGCCATGTTATGCTTTCATTAGCTCAAAAAAGCCCTCATTGTTCAAAAAGCTCTTGCACTTTGAATTTGTCAAGTGAGAAATGTGTACTCAAGCATCCACCCTACTGCAGCCAGTGCCTGCTACTTGAACAATTACTTTCAAATACAAGGTGCATTTTCCCAGCACATGGTGAAATTAGCTGTACTTCCCACCTTTGAGTTCAAGAGCCAAGATCTACTTTTACTCCATTCTTTGCACAGGTGTAACTTTGGCTCTCAGCTTCTATGTTACTTCCTGGTTACTTCCTGTTTCTAATATAGTAAGTTTTAAATGAAAAGACAATAGCTATTTTAAATTGATACTTTAAAAAATAGCAGTTTTGATACTTACCTGCCCAAGGCTTCCTCCTCAAACTGGATCAGGGAGGATAACAAAACCTTTCACTTACGAATTTGCTTTGTTTCGTCTTTGGATAGTCATGGTTACAATCTTAACACCACTATATTAGTGTTCTTTTTTTGGTGAGGTGCAGCCTTTTGCTAAAAGCCTGAGTTACAGCATGGCTCACTTTGAGCATCACACATCTTACACAGCCCCTCAAGGAAGAATGGGTAACATGTCATAGTTTTCTGCAACTGAGCAAAATGACAGAGTTCCAGATTTGTAACATCAATGTCCTCCTTTCAGCGGAAACCCAGAAGGAAGAGCAAACAAGGCAGTACAGTAAAACCCCACAAAAACCAAGCAGAACCAGCAGCATGGAATATTGGCTCTGTCCCAATGCTGCTTCTGTAGCTTTCCAGAGGAGGTAGGGGAGATCTTCATACAACCCACTACAGATTTGCTCAGTGCTTTGCTTTTTTCCCCTTTTATTTTGGACACGGCACTAGAGATAAAGCAGTTCTTGTAGGAAAAACATCTCGGGGGATTCCTTTTGATCAGCGATGCCGGTGCCTATGAAGGACAGTGTCTTACTGTACAGTGCATCAGATGTTTATTTTTATATATACTTAATATTTTTTCCCTACGTTTACAAATTAAGTTATTTATATATACTTGGTTTGAATCGTTTTTATATGCTATCAAAGCTGAGTTTTATTTTTATCAGTATTGAATTAATGTAACTTTTTTTTAATACAATCTTCAATTGATACTAAAAAGCCTATTTATATGAATGTTTTCTTTTCCAAATACAACATTTTATGGTACTTGCTACTATATGACATTGGTTTGTTTGGAAGGAAGAAACAAAGGCCCAGCAGATATCCAATTTGGTAATCTACAACAGGCAAAAACCAACTTCCTGTAAGTTACTGCTGAGCAGCAGATGATCAAACCAATTGTATTGTACCACCTAGGGTTGCATGTCTGCTCCTCAATCAAGGTTGCTATTTTCATATCCACAATAAATGGTATTTTCTACACAAGAAAATGTGCCCCACCTTATTTTGCTCCAGCAGAGATACCCATCTATGGAACTATGCTGGATAGAAAAACAACACAAAGATAGGTTTGTGATAACCGACGTAGGTCTCCTACTTACCTGCTGAGGAATGAACATGGAATATGAACTTCTGGCACAAGGATCAAGAAGCCAGTCACTGCTTAAATTTGGGTTCTGTGACTGTGCTTCCCCAAAGCAAAAGGGGTTTTTGTTTGGTTATTTAAAAAAGAAAGTTAGGAAGAAGCTTCACCTGAGTCTTGTTACACAACTCCCCAGACCAGCACATTCAGAAGGAAGTTAACGTAACACCATTTTTCCTAATTCTCTTTTGAGGCCTGTGAGTTTGCAATAGGAAAGCCTGGCAGAAGAAAGGCCAGAGCTGGCTTTCAGTGAGCTCCTGCTCTCCTGCCTGCAGCACCTCTGGCACCAGCAGCAGTGCCCAGGACAGAGGGACAATGCCCGAAGGACTCGTGCTCAGAGAAGGTCACCAGCCCAGGGGCTGCGGGGTCGCATCCTCAGCGTGGTCCCACGGCCAAGTGTCCACAGGCAGAAAAACCTGTGCTCCACACACAAAAACTGCCCCTGTGCCTGGGATGCAGAGTGGGGTGTCTGATTTTACAGAGCAAGTGTGCCTGGGGGCCCTGAGAGGCCCAAGAACAGCATCACTGCATTAAGTCATAAGAACACAGAACCAGAGGTGTTTCTTACCTGCTGGGTCCCACTGCAGAAGTGTCTCCTGCCCCATAGGGCACAGCTGTGCTCTCTGGTTGCTGGAAATTGCTCCTGGGGCTTGGTCACCTTGGAAATAAAAACTTCCAAATGTTGTATTAAAGAAGGATAATTCCCGTACACAGAGTTCATGAAAATGGCTGTGGCAATGGTAGCCATGCAAACAGTTTTATGATACCCAAATAAAATCCATGTCAGAACCAGGAACACCTTTTTTTTAACTCTTATGGATTCCAGTTCCTTCCCCTTTCACCACTCTGCCCTCCCTTGCATAACAAAGTAGATTTCTATTTCAGCAGAAGCTCGACAGGCCAGGCAGGAGGTCTGTGCTGCACTTTCTCTGCCCTAGGCTTTTTGATAAGGTACCTGTTTTGGTCTTCAGCCTAATACCAAGAGGTTCTGTACTGACAGCTTGAACACAAGACAAGACATTTAATACTGTTTATTATGACAACAATTTCAAATGAGATCTGTAGCAAAACATCACGTAATAATCAGCCTCAGGGAGCAGGTATGGCATGACATGGTGTACTTGCTCTTCAATCTGTATCGAATTGTTCCATTTCTATTTGTATTGCAGCATGCCTACTTTTGGGGACTCTTTCATTTACATCAGAAAGCCCCTAAAAAGAGGAATGTAGGTGGAACCTGCCAAATCTTTCAGTACAGTGCTTAGTAAACAAGAAAAATTATGATATAGTTCAGACACTAATGTGCCTCTATGATTTCTCTTTCTGTATCACATATTTTAACAGAAGCCACAGTTCTACCTAATGAGTCCTGTCAATAGTTTTTCTTGAATCACTAACTCCAAGATGTTACCTTTTCTCACCTTATACAGGGAAGAGGTTAGTTAATTAGCAAGCTAACCAGCCCTGGGCTTCACCTTGTCCAGAAGCTGTTCTTAAATAACACAAAACTTGCTTTCTGGAAAAACCTACACTAACAGGACACTCCAAGACAAAAGGAAATAATGTCCTCACTGCTTTGGGACAGGGCGAGGGAATCCCATGAAACAGCTGATGAGCACCTAAACATATTCTGCTACTCACCAGCAGTCCCTGCCCCAAACCTCAGTTCCAGGAAATACTTGGGGAGAAGGGAGTGAACAGGAGGTCACACTCTTAGTGACAATCTGTCTGTAAGGGCAGAAAATACCCACTGTCCTCCAAGAAACGGGCCCCTTTCAACACCCACTCTCCAGGGAACATCAAAGTGCTTCTTCACTACTTTGTCTGCTCTCCCAGGCTATAGTTCTCTTGCTGCAGCACTTCCTGATAAAACCCAAACTCAAGGCAAGAAAAATTATAAAAAAACAGTGACTAGCAGCCAAATGCCATTTATGTTCACAACTATAAAAGTCTCTTAAAAATATTGTCTTCAGTAAAAAATATAAACAGATATTTTATTCCTTATTTCTATTAAAAGCCCTGGGAAATTACAAGTTCTGTTTCCAACAAGAGATGGAAAAACACTTAAGCATCTACATCCTTTAGGAATAATGCCATCAATGGTCTATTAAGTGGATTTACTTAATATGGTTTAGCTTTTAAAATTAGTCTTAAAAATTCAAATCAAACCTTCAACACTGAGCTTACAATGAAAAATAAATATAGGCACATCTCTGTGTCATATAGGTTCACCTCTTCCTTCCCCTGACTGTAGAGGCTTTGTTAAAAGACGACATGAGAAGTCACGTTGAGTTAAGAGACAGCCACCAACAAACCATCTCTCTGATCACAAAGCAACTTGAGTTGATTCCTGGGTTTGGTCACAGCCCGCTGCTGCACAAATACAAAAAGTGTCTGAGTCCAAAGAACAGCTGCTCTGAGATATAATCAAGGTGCTTAAAGACTTTTGACTTGGAGATCCATTTGCTGATGTAAATCCTTCAGCAGAGTCACCACTGCAAAATGTCCACGACAGAAAGCCCAGTGCAGGTTTTGCACAAAGTGACCTCTTAGCTTCAGTATGCTCCCAGCAAAGAGCTCCCAGTCCTTCTGGAAACACTGAAAATTCCACTTGCATCTTCATTAGTAATTTTTGTCCACAGAGTCCACCTCTGCTAACTTTGTGTGGTCACAGTAGCTAGAGATTGTCTGGTCAGCTCACAAGGGTTAGTCCTGGGCTCCTCTAGCTGATGTTCTGATACAAATACTCGGGACAGCCGTTTCAGGTCTTTTATGAAATCCTGTAACAGACACAAACCAAAGAACTCTTAGTAATGGAAACAAAAGAGGCTGACTTAAACTTTTCCATAAAGAACTTTACAAGGTTAAACATGTTGATGGTTTTCCAGTGCAAAAACCTAGATGAACTACAGAATTGACTGCAATGATGAATGCCTGCAGACATGCTCAGTTTCCCCTCTGATCCCCACACTCTTCTCAGACAAGATCGCTGCCACAATTTAAATGGTTAGAACAGCTCCAACATGCAAGTGCTCACCAGCCTTGCAATACTGTCTATTTTTAGCAAGGCATTTGGGTGGATTCCTACATTTTGACTGTGGCCAGAATAATGAGACTCCTCTAGAACATTCCAATTGCTCTCACAGTCTGGTGGTAGGGGGCACAGGGATTTAAGTGCAAGACTGGTCAGTTAAGATGCTTCTCAACATGCCATTCTCAGCTGGAAGGCTGCAAGAACACTCAGGCTAGAACTGAGAACTGGTAACTGAGCCAGCTGGTCTCCAAACTGGTTAACAATTTTCTTGGAAATGTTTCCACTGCATGGGCAATGTTGGATTCACACAAGTACAGCTTTCAGCCAAACACTAGCAACAGAAAGTAGCTTGTTGGAGACTAGTCCTTCCTTTGCATTAAGCAGGAACAACAGATGGGAAGGTTATGGGCCTTATCTATATGGAAGAAATACAAGGATTGTCTGTTTATATAGCTTTATTTTTATTTTATTTATTGTTCATGCATAACTAATTACTTACTGAGGGCCAAGGGAGCTCTTCAAGGATATGCAGGCAACTCTGGATTTCACTAGTTTTCATTAGTTCATGTTCTATAAGACCACGAAGCAAGAAAAGGAACAAATCCCACTGCACAAGAGAAGAAAATATCAACAATTCAAAAAGAAACAGATTGTGTGCTTGTTTCTTTATCCATATATAATTCACACTTTTATTTTTGGATCAGAAAGTGGAAAAAAGGAGCAAGCACATTATCTTTCTGCATGTGACAATAAGGTCAAGAGCAACATCCAAAATGAGTGAACAGAATTCCTTTGGTTCATACATTGATCGTATCCTAAAGTCTCAAACTTCTCACTTTATAAACACACCAGGAATTTAACTCTTGCCTGATCAAGGACAATGTGAAAAACTATTTCTTTGACTTCTGAAATAAGCTGGGTTTAGCCTGCAATTAAATAGGGTGATTTTCAGCTTTCACTGGGTGCTTGCTTGTTGGTGTTAGAAGCATACAGAAATGCAAGCTAATAAAAGACACAAGAATGCAAGTGATGACAGTCACGTGTCCAGTCCCTGCAATATCCCAGGCCAAATGGGCCATTTTGCCATTGGCTCCTAACCAAAACTGCGCCTTCCTGAGAGACCCCCAGGCAGCTGCCAACCCTGCCAAGCTGCACACATCCCTCTCTTTCACTGCCCCACAGAAACAAGGCCAGGCAGCAGCAGCCAAACCCTGCTGTCCTTAGTCATTAGCCACCATGGGCTGGCAGAATTCCCACACGAGTGCCAGCCTGCTCCGCGCATCAGAACGAGCTTTACCTCTCGCTGCTCAGCTTCTGCGAGATAACCCATGTTCTTCTTGCTGAAGATCAGCTGCACAGGCACAGACATCCCAAAGTCCTCCTTCCAGATGGAGAACAGCAGCTTTAGGAGGCCATGGGTGGGACTGTTCTTTACACGTAGCCTCTCAGGGCTCTTCTCTGGGGCTTTGATCCCAAGACTCAGAGGAACACGATCTGAAACTAAGACAAGGATGAACAATGAACTCCTATAGCTGCATTATTCCCTTTTATAGTCATCATCTTGGTTCAGCAGCACACTTAGGGAGTACAAACCAGTGAACCTAAGAGAACTGGAGTTTGAAAATATGCAAAATTATGAGCTTTCAAACTACACAGACAGTATGACATAGGAAGAGATTTCTATTCCTCAAAGAACACTAATTGGTTGGAATATAGCCCCAAGTTTTGAAAGTCAGCCTATATTTAGTCAGAGAGAGCCAAGGTGTTACTGCAAAGGAGAGAAGAATAACACAGTTAAACATTTAAGTCTATAGACAGACTCAACAGCTGTCCACAGTTTAGACTACAAGACAGAGTTAGTTACATGACTTCACACAAGTGAAAGTAAAGCTGAACAGTGCTTAACTGCAGATGAACATAACAGAAGGAAGATACCAGTTCTTCCTTGGTACAGGCTAATGGAATGGGACAGGTTGACACTGCTGCCCCCAGAATAAATTTCACAGTATTCAGATGTGAACTGCCTTCTGAAAAAACAAATTATGTATAAAACTTAGCTGGTTCTAAATCCACAAAATTAGAAGGCTGCCCATAAAGACAACACCTGCATTGAGATCACAACCTCCTGCTCAGAGAAAAACTGCATTTGCACATCAGAGCAAGAGAAAAAAACAAACTGAAAATGTTCACAGGAGTCATAATACACAGAAAACAAGGTACTTCCATTCTTTCCCTAAAAAAGCCGTAAAAACAGAATTTAATGGAAATGGCCCTTATTTTTAGGAAAAAAAGCCCAAACTCAACCACAATTTTTCAGAAGCAGAAATACTGGAAAACATATCCCATATTTAACTGAAGGTGTCAATAAATAAAAAACAACAGAGATGTGAAACAGATCAGAGGGATGGTTAGTCACTGTACAATTCTGTTTTGCAGAATGTAAGAGAGAATAAGAGCCACTACTCAAATGGACTGAAAAAAATCTGCAGACTCAGTGACACCAAAAATTAAACATCCATGAGCTCTAAAAACTTAAATCTCTGACCTCAAGGATCTAAGAGAACTGTAATAACAGATTTCAGTCTTAAATAGCTTATCATAACTCACTTACCCAGCAAGGATGCCAACTCAACCGTGCACTTGGCCAGCTGCTGTTCCGATGTTGGACATATGAACTGGAAAACAAAAAAAGTTGTATTTTTTTCCCCATATAGCAGACTGGATAAAACAGGCCTTCACAAGGGATAAAAAATATCTGAGAAGAGCAAGCAATTTACAGCAAGAAGCACAGAGCTGTAATGAGGAAACCACTTAAGACAAAAAGGTCATATATAAAAATGGGATTCACAAGGGCAAACTGAAGTAACAAGCAGATCTACACGGTATAAAAAACTTTGCCACATTTGAGCTCAAATAAAAACCCCTCAACTGAACTCAGCTGTGAGGCAAGGCAAATTAAAAAGTTTTCAGGCATTAAGACAGCCCCAAGTGATTCAGTGGGGTTTCTTGTTGCTTTTTTACATCTTTTACCTTTCTGCATCGAAGTGTCTGACTCAGCCTTCCCAGCAAGCACTCCAGCCACGTGCAGTCAACCACTTCACCCTCCTCCCGTGGGCCCACAGCAACACAGAGCACATCCTTGATGAGAAACACAACAGTAACACACACCTTAGTATCCTGCTCTTCCACAAACAGATCTTGGACCTGTGACAGAGCAGTTCATAAATAGTTCTTGGCTCCTCACTAGAACCAAAAACCTAAGTTAGTATATACATTTCATAAGACAGATGAAAGTTGACTTTTCACAATCTTACCAAGATCTCATTTTCCAGCACAGCTCTCACTAATGCTATGAAGTAAAATTCAATGATGGCAACAAATTCATCTTTCTTGAAAGTACTAGCACTGAAAGCTCTAGCTAAAATTGACAGCACAGCAAGCATTTTAGGAAGTGCTACAGAAATCCAGAGCCCTCTTATATTTCCAGGGAAGCTTCAGTGCCAACCCAGAGGTTTCCTCACACAACTTACCCTCCTTTTTTATTTTAGCACAAGCAAGAAAGCATTAAAGGATGTGAACTCATTTTCATACAACTGCTGGGAAAGCAATGATAGTGATAACCAGCATTACTTGTCTGTCAAGCAGACAAGCAGCTGCAAAAAACATAGGCAGAATACATAATGGTTAAAAAGTGAGGCATTCAGAATTATTTTCCTTATGGGGTACATAGGTTAAACAATTGCAAAATCGTACACACCACTATGGTGTTCACTGTGGTTTCCATCCTACTCATATCAAAAAGTCCACACTGCTACTCTACCAGAAATCCTGTATTTGAGATAGCACTCCTAACAGGGAACTCTGATCCAGACACAGCAAGCAGGGGTTGAAAAAAACCTGAGAACTTTCCATCAAGCTTCCTAAGCACTCCCCACAGCCACCTCCTCAGAACCAGAACATTCTCTTTAAAAAACCCCAAATAAACAAACAAAACCCCACAAAACAACAATAAAAACAAACCACAAAAACACCCATGTGAAAAACAGAAAGGCAAGCCAGGAAGTGAATACTGTGTACCTTAATCTCATTGATGATTTGGGAGGGAAATGGAGCACAGTGCTGACAGCCTGGAGGACAGTCCCTTCTCAACTCAAGAGCATCCTCGCCTGGCAAGGGAAATCCTGGGACTTTCAGCATTCTGTTGAAGGTTGCCTTCACTTCCCTCTTGATGAGTGCTACAGAGAACAGAGAACAGATCTTGTCTGCTTCAGTTCTTGTCTCCACTGAAGCAGATAACCATTTCCAAACACTCTTAATCTCTCCTTCCAAGGGCCACAGTGAATAAGGAAAAAAGACAGTCTACATTTTCAACCCCCTGTCTCTGACCTCCCACTATATTTAATGTGCAGAGGCACACGTGGAGAGGGTGTGCTAACCCACAGCTGTAGAAGGCAGCCACCCATCACTGCCAGGTACCACTGGCAACTCATCTCACTTCCCACACAAATATTTCCACGGGTTTAACAAACACATTAGCTAAGCCAGAAGGCAATGCCAAATTAGAAAGCTGATTCAGTGTGATCATACCAGTTCAACCACTGTGCCCATAAAAGCCACATGTCTTCTACTAAAATACATTTTGATCAGCATCCAAAACACTAAACTCCTGTGGCTGCTAATGGTACTTGGACATTCCTCCCCAGGCTTTTGGCACAACATCTTGAAAAAATGGGTTTTCAGAGGCTCTGAAGAGTTGCCAGTGCAGTATTACAGAATAAAGGGACTACATTTGCCTTCAGCCTACAGAAAATACACTCAGTCCAAGAAGTGTTTGTTTTACAGAAGATTTTAGAATGTACATGTGTACAAGATTTCACTATGTACGTGTGATAAGGTGGCTTGAGAGAGCAGTTATCTGTACACACTGGAAGTGCTAAGACAACTTCAGCCTAGATGACATTTCCAGAAGCATTTCCACAGCATTTACTCTCACCATCCTACAAGATTCCATAACTAAAAATCACTACTATGGGCCAAGCCCAAAAGATCCCCATAGAAGGTTCTTACAGCTAGAAATCATTTCTATTATTCCTAAACAAGGAGAGACAGAGCAGCTGCATTCTTTCCACTAAAAGAAAAAATTAGTAGGACCAAGTACTTTATAACACTGTCTGTCCCTTGATCTCAGAAAAAAGAACACAAAGCCCGGGTTAGAAGCCCCAGTTCAAGGTAAAAAGACTCACCTGCAATGTTGGCAGAGAGCCAGCCACAGGCTCTCTCGGTAGCCAGTTCCACTGCAATGTTTTCTGCACTACTTAAAACCTTAACAGGGAGGATAACAAATGACAGAAGATTTGCTATCAGTCACAGCACTGCAGTCAGTGAAAATTCAGAAGGAAGCCTAGAGGAAAAAAAGCTTCATTTTGGCACACAACAATTAAACTGAGTACCACCACCTCTATGAAACAGCTGGTTTGAGCAATACAACTGACCCGTTTTGATTTTCCAAACCTCATCAGCTCTTGTGGAAGTTGATGCTAAAACAAATGCATTATCGTTGCAAGATAAATGCAATTTATATAACATTCTAACCTCATTAGTCAGCCATGAGCTGCAGTATCACTTTACCCAGAATATGCAAGGCAGCCTAGCAGAAGTGACTCTCCTTAGCTATCTCTCAGTCCTCCCATGAGGGCATCAATAGATTTACTTGACCTGAGCTATTAAGGGATAAGCGAAGCAGCAATGGAAAAATGATCCAGACTTAAAGTCAAGGCTTTGAGTAAGTTTTAGGGAAAATACATACTGCTGCAGATGTCTCTTCTGGCAACAACACCCTTACTGCCTCAGGACCTTTTTTTTTGCAAAATCTGCAAGAAAAGGAAGAAAGTGTGCCACAGGATTAGTCTAAGTTCTTGGACAACACTCAGAGGTTCATTATGTAGCAATGCAATAAATCAGACTAAAAGAACAAGACAAGGAAATGGTAATTACAAGCAACTAAGCTGCAATATCAATTTTACAAAGAGGGGAAATACAATAGCTGCAGCGGATGTCTGTTTGGAGCTGGATGCAGAGGGACACACAGCACCTTTATTCCTTCTTACAAATGCAGTATTAACTGGCTGGAGGCACAGCAGACACTCACCATAAGAAGAGCAGAGGGCATGGTTTATAATTACCAGAACCTGAGCATGACAGGCCAAGCTAAATTAGGCTTACAGATTCTGCAGTAAGAAGAGATGGGAAGGCACACGTTTAAATAACTTTTCCTCCTTACTCTCTGCCTTTGATGAGTGCCTGGGCCCCTTCCTCATACAGATGAGTGCACACCTCTTCAAGCAGTTTGTCATGATTAACATCCTCCTCCTTCACTTTATCTTGCAACATGGCTTCAGCCCTTTGAACTAGCTCTGCTACCAGTGTTGCCCTGCAACAAAACCAAGAGCAATGAGGCAGACTGAAGTCAATACAAGAAACAGTGCACACTAACTGTACCCAACTCTCCTCCCCAGTTTAGGGGGGATACCCATCTCAAATGCAATAAGCCACTTTACTAAAAACGAATCAATTGTGCTGCATTTAGTACTGTATCATCTTGTTCTGTATGTATGGAAGAAAACAGCAATGAAGATACCAAAATAGTACTAAGACTCAAGAGTCAAAAGCTTTTAGGTTTTCCTAAAAACTTATTTGGTTACAGGTCTCCTTTCTGGCAGCAATACCCTTGTATGCTCAATTGATAGTGCTCAGAAGATGTCAGCAGCAGCCCACTACAACCATTCCTTAGGGGCTGATAACATTTAATGGCTCCAGCAAGCTGGACATCAGAATAGTGCAAACTGAGCAAGCTCATGAGCTGAAGGGACGGGCTGCCACACAGGAGGGCTGTGAAAAGAGGGAGAAATAGGCTGACTGTGCACCTGTACAGGCTGGGGTCTACTGGCTACAGAGCAGCTCTGCAGAAAGGACCTGGGGTTCCCAGAACAAAGTAAGTGAGTGCCCAAAGAAAGCCAACCTTATACTGGGCTGACAATAGCAACAGTACAGCCAGCAAGTCAAGGGAAGTTACTGCTTCCCTCATCACTGTGAGGCTGCATCTGGAGTAGTGTGTCCAGCTTTGGGATCTCAGGACAAGAAAGCCATTGACAATTTGAGTAACTGCAGAAGAAAAGAAAAACATTATTAAAATAGCTGGGATGCTGGAGCACACACCTACAAGGGGGAGTCAGCCTGGACACAAGAAAAAGTCGAAGGGAGAAGGAACTCACAGAGAAGACAGACAAGACTTCCAGGAAGAGCACTGCTAAAGATTGACAGGAATATCCACAAGCTGGGAACAATGGATAGATATTCTGGCAGGATATAAGGAAACATTTTTCAGAAAGCCTGGGAAAATTAAGCATTGGGACATGGTAGAAAGAGGTTGGCTGAACCTTCATCCTTAGGAGGTGGAAACTTTTCCAACTGGAAAAGGTGCCAATAAACCTGATCTAATGTGAAAGCTGGGCCTGCTTTGAGCAGGGGTTTGGATCAAGTGACCTCCAGAGGACATTTCTGATATGAGATTTTCCTGTGATTAGGAAGAATGTTCTGAACAGGCTATAAAGTCTCAATGCTCCACTGCACTCATATACAATGTGTTTCAGAGTTGTATCCCACTCCTCCACATTCCTTCACAATAGTGGCAGATGCTGCTGGTCAGTCTTACACAGCCTTGGTGTTCTGCTACACAGCACACCCCCAGGGAAGCTTCTTTCCCCTGTACACCCAAGTTTAAAGGATCAACTCTTTACCTAATTATAATGTAAAGTTACTTCTTAAGTCACAGAACAGGTGACCAGCACTTACTTGATGTGCTTAACACAGTTGGATCCCACCCTCTCTGCCACAAATTCCACTGTTCTCCGTAGGGAAGGAGGCTGGTTGTGGAAGAAGGCCTGCTCCAAATCTACCTGTTCAAGAGAAAGCACTACAACTCATTAGAGCACTGCACCCAGATCCTCCTCTCACCAACACAGGAATGGACAGAACTACCAAATTTGCCTCCACTTGAACCTTCTGCTACTGTAGCATTCATCATCCCAGTTTTACTCCTTATTCCCTTCTAACCACTTAACTCAAAGCTCATTGTCAGGGTTTCTGAAGCTACAAAAGACCTGTAAAGGGAAATGGGAGAGTTCTGACAGTGTCTACTGTGAGTTGCCACACAGGGCTTGTTTTGGGAAGAACAAGCCCTTTTAATTACAGGCTGGTAATCCTGTAGGCTCCTAGTCACCTCCTTTCAGTGGAAAGCATGGCTACAATCTAACCAAAACAAAGTATGAGAAACATACCAACATTTTACGTTAAAGAAGAGGGAAACAGATAAATAAGACTCGTTGTTCCAGCTGCAAGAATGTTTACTGAGGTGATCTGGATTTCAGCACCTACGCCACATCTCAGCCACATGAATTTAACAGAAAATCAGGGAGTAAAGATACCTGTTAAACACAATGTTCCCCTGCTAAGTCCATTCTTTCCCTGGCATTAATAGACCACTGCATAACCCTACACTCATACAGGCAAGTTTCTCCTGCCCCTTTTCCCCTTGTGACTCCCTAATTTTGTTACCTGCAGTTTCCGCTGTGTGACAGAAGCCTTGGGTGCTAAGGACTCTGCAGCTGTGGGAGTGATTTTCCTTATAAAACCACCATTTTTCCCTCCACTACCAGCCACAAAAGAGGCAAGTAGTTTACGCAGTTCACCTGTAAAGGAAAACATGTAAAAGCAATCCTCAACCTCATAAGCAAGGAGAAAAATTAATATCAAAACTCAAGAAAGACTTTCACTTTTCCAGTCCTGTTGCTAGAGCAGATTCTCTCAGCTTCTACAAAAGCAGAAGCTTCAGTGAAGCAGAGGGGGCATCCCACACATACAACTGGCAGGGCACAGCAGGGCTCTGAAAAGAGGAAGCTTCTGAAAAGCCCCATAGCACGTGGGACTTGTTCAGAAGGATGAGGGAGCAGTTGTTTTTATGCATTCCTTTTTATTGTGGCTAGCAAGAACCATAAAGTCTACAAGGACAACAAGGCAAGCAGTCACACAAAATTCCAAGAGTCAGGAGCAAATACTGGAGGAAAAGCTGGAGAACCTATTCACCCCTAGAAGCTTGTCTGATGCAGGTTAACATACAGTTTTCCTACTAAGTCCCATGGAGAAGAGCACATTTCCCCATCTGGGACTCTACTGTCTACAGAGAGGAATTTTACCATTGGTAGACAGATCCCATGAAGAAGCTATCTCAAATAACAACCTGACAAAACACCAGGGCACAAAAGGATTCTTCCCCTCTGCCTGGCAGCAGAAATATGCTCAAGGATCAAGACATTCCTTGCAGTACAAACACCCTTTCCCATACCTAGGATGAAAAAGTTGTGTTGCTATAATGCTTCCTTGCAGCTTGTGAGGGGTGGCTTCCCCTGTCCCTCCAGATTCAAGCTCTGTGGATCAACTATCTTATGTAACCTTCCTCCTCCAGCTTAACCAGGTACTATCCACAGCTGCATGAGCTTCTGCAATACAGCTTCTTACCAAGGTTCTTGCATACACAACTGAGACCTTAAATTGTGAGGAGGAGTAAGAAAGGTGATCCAAGAACTCACAGTACCAAACAAGAAACATAAACAACTGACTAAATAAAAATAAATACATACTAATATGTTTTATGTATATAGCAAAAATAAGTAAAATACTCACCAAGATAGGGACAGCAGGTATAAAGTAACTGCTGATCCACCAAGGGTACAAAGTCCTGGTGAGAAAATGAAGGAAATGCTGAAAGGATACAGCACAAAATAAACAGTCTTCAAGTCAGAAACTCCATGACATGCAGTCACAGGCAGGTTTCAGGGCCACCTGTCCATGAAAACAATAGCTGCATTCCAAATACACAGTAAAATTATGAACTTTGCAGCCCAGGTGCTCAGCCCCTGTAACACAGAATGAGCTGCTCTTCATTTTATTAGTGTAGCTCAGCCTTTGCCCCTGATCACTATCAAAGCCCAGCTGAAAGCTGGGTTAAAGAAGGGAATCAGGACTGTTGCCACAGCTGCTACTGATAAGGAAGAAACTTTTCCATGTAGGAAAATAAACGAGGCACATCTACTATGCATTACACCTTCACAAGTGCCTTCATCCAGACTCACTGGAACACCAGGTCACAGAGAAATGTCACCTCAGTATTAAAACAGCACAGGCAGGGCCACAGGAGGAACAGGAATTTCAGATCCCATCCACCAAGGCAATGTATCTTAGCATCCATACTGCTCTTCCATGGAGTACTATATATCCCCTTGCATATCTAGGAATTACCTGAAGCATCACACATGCCATACCTTTACCTCCTTTCCTGCTTGCTCATACCATTTTCAGTTCAGCCACCCTTTATCATGACACTGGAACACAGGTGACCTCACAAACAGCAACCTTGCTCTTACAGTGCCATCTATTTCTGTTCACCATTACTTTTGCCTATTCCTGGGAAGAGCTACAGTTGTATCAGCTCACCTTGCAGTGAAACAGCATCTGATCCTCCAGGATAACTTGGCACCTGTTCTGCAAATTATTGCAGCAGGTGAGATGGTTCCTGCCTGACAGAAAACCCAGAGCTGTAACACAGAGTTCACAACCCATAACACAGATGCAATTGAGGCACTTGGACACATTGGGCACCACATCCATTGGTCTCCATATGCTCAGTGCAGCTGCCCTGAAGCCAAAATAAACCCTGATAAAATCTTACAACTCCTGAGGAAGTGGCAGGTCTATCTTCCCCCACAGATTCAGAAGACATGCTGCTGCACTAACTCACCAAAGCCTGAGTGGATGTCACAGTATCCATCACAAATCTCTCCTGCTTGTCATCACTAGTAAAAAACAACTCTTCAGGGACTGATGGAACCTGAAACAGAAAACCCAGCAGCTGCAGTCAGTAACTTCCACCATTTCTGATAACAGGACAGTAAAAGCTCACCACCCGGCCACCCACAAAAGATAACCTGTAGCACTAAGGATCCTCTTGCACTGAGGAGAACTTTCCATAAAATTAAAGACTTATTTGATCACATTAATAAAAGCCACCTTCCTTACCCTCCCCATACATCATCTTCCACATTTCCAACAGGTTCCTTTTAAGTAATTACCTTGCTTTTGACTAGAGGCACAAAAGAATTTTAGAAGTTCATCACACACCATCCCTCTACCTAATAAATTCCTCAATAATTCAAGGCTGATAGCCAGCACACCATCTTTGCGACAAGAGCTTCCAGTTCTAACAGAAATCAGCTGTCAATTTTCTTGCAAGGTTGCAGATTAGTAAATACAGAATGTGTTTCAGATGCAATTACAATTCCTATTGGAAAAAAAAATTGTTGCTTCATACAATTCCACTAAAGGAAAATAATTCTCCACTAAATACAACACTAATAGTTTTATTCTTTAAACCCCCCATCAGTGTAAAAAACCCATGATAAAACAACAAACTACTGTACTGAATTGCTTTAATTCATTTCAGTACTATTTTGTATTGAGTTCTGTGGCCTGCTCTTTCTTCAGAGAAGAGTTACATGCAGAGGAGACTCTACCTGAAAAAGCCAACCCAGAACTGCAAGGATCAGCAGCTTGTTCAGGAAACTCATCTCCTTGTCTTCAGAAAGGACCATTAACCTGCCATGCAGCAGAAGCAGCAAGAGAAAGTGTCAGCTTTCAGCAGCTCAATTTTCATTAAGGAAAACATTCCCAAACCATTCACCTACCAATTACACTATCTATCACCATGAACATATTCATTGCATGTCTGCTTAAAGAGCTTACTCTTACTTTTTTTTGTATGTACCTGCATAACATTCTGTCTTAAGCTTACACTAGACAAGCCATCCTCTAGAATGTGGTTCAAATTTTCCTCATGTATATAGGAAAGAGAACTAGAAAATTATTTAGGCATTGGAAACCTTATAGGTTTAAGTTCAAAGTTCAAGCTGCAGCTTGAAGGTCAATCATAGCTGCAGATGTAGAGTGATCAAGTGGGATTTAAAGATTTAGTTTATTTAATAAAAAACACATATTTGAATCAAGTATTAATCCCCAAGTTCAGGCTGTGTTCTCTTTGCAGCTTTATGTAAGATAAAAAGTATGCATGATTTGCACCACCAAAAAAAAAATCAATCATTCACTGAAAAGTTCTTTACAGATACAGTTTCCCAGGCTCTTACCTGTATACCTGCAGCAAGAGACCAAACACTTTCCTGTAATAATCAAGGAAAGGAGCAATATGATCCACAAGGGAAAGGTACTCCACAATCCAAGGAATAGTGAGGATAGAGCGTTGATCCCGAACAGATTGTCTCAGAAGCTTTAATATATCCAGTACAGGCAGGGTCTTAAAGGACAAGAGAAGTTACATCAGCAGCTTGAAGTTATCTTTTGATACTTATAGAAAAACTTTTACCTGTATCTTGACTTTTCTTTCTAGGATTTCATCTTCTGTACTGGTGACTTCTGGCTAATGAAAACACTTCTTTGCACACGACCAGAGGTAAAAACCAAACTATGACTGCAACCAAAGGTCCCACTGGGACATTCAAAAGCAAGGCTAAAAGCCTGACTATGTACAAAGTGGAGTCAAGGTCTAATGCTTCCATTCAGTGACACACTGCTGGGAGATGGGTGCAAAACTAACACAATCAGTCCTGGTAGTTGGATTTTACGCTATAAATACAAGTTGTCTTAGCTAAGTGAAAGTTTTGGTATGACAGACTCAGATCAGCAGAAATAACAGAAGACTGAGTACCTTGCCATTGGTGCATTGCTCCCTCTTTTCAAGGTCACAGGAATTCTTTTTTCCTTTGTTCCCACCCCCAGAATATGCAGCAGGGACACAGAACCATACAACATCATCCCAGGAACCACTGGCTCACTTTGAAAGTGCATGACTCCCCACAATCCTCCCTGGGCTAGTGCCTGTCAAGCCAAAGGCAGAGCCCGGTTCCTTACTTGGTTTCTCAGTGCCAAGGCGGAATCCTGCAAGTCTCTGGTTGGCTGCTCCGCAGTGCGATAGGGCAGGAAAACAAGAAACCCCAGGAACTTGGCCAGGAGTCGGAGACTCAACAGAGCCACAGTGAAACGCTTCTTTTCATCCTAAAATGAAGAAAAGCAAGCTGAAGCAATGCTACCCTACACTGGCAAAGCAAATATCTACCCTGAACTTCCACTCCCTTCATGTAAAAGGGCCACGTAGCTTCATCACTGCTTTTAAAAAAGGTAAGTTTCCGAAATACATATTTATCAAGTATTTTAAATTCCTTCTGTCTCCATTGCTTCACTTCTTCACAAGAAGGAATTATTCAAGAGCTTTGTAAAACAAGCAGCTGCTCAGTCATATCTTTGCATTAAGAACTTTGGAGTCAATGAGAGGCAGAGCTGATCTCACATTGCCTCCTTTACAGCACTAGCACTCTGCAAGTCTCCACAAACCTTTGGCTGCTACTTTGCTAATAGACTATAAGCTGTGACACCTCTGATATATAGACTTGAGTGAAGAAACACCTGTACACCCATGAACAGGGATAACTAAAAATTCAATGTAACTAAAATCTTTCTATATGGAAAAGTAACGAGGAACTTATTGCAATGGGGTGCCACAGCTGGACGTGGTTATTTAATTGATCTAACACAGATTATAACAACCTAAAGAGGAGGCTTTCACTTTCACAACTATTGTGCACTCATGGCACTTCTATGAAGCACCCTGAAGCATGCAAGTAAGTGGCAAGGGGTTCAGACAAATAAGCAAATTGCAGAGTTATGACAAAAACCAATAAAGAAGCTCTTGTACTATAAATACAGCGGTGGAAGCTCTTAAGCAACTCCCAATCAAGTCAGTAATTGTTTGACTACTGGAACAGCTCAGAGAAATTCTGGACAGATGTGTTTGCACCAAGGAAGCCTACCTGTTCCTCCATATCTGCTTCCCCATCACTGTGCTCGTGCTCCACCAGAGTAAGACCATTCAGTTCAAGTATCTTCAGGCACAGACTATCCATCAGGTGCTGATTGAACTGGTAACTTCAGCAAAAGATGATGATGAGTCAGACTGGGCTGAAAACAGCAGTAAAACCTCAACTAACACACTGCAAAATTTTAAGCTTGTCTCATGAGTTGTAACAAGCACCAGCAGACATACAAAATAACACACTGACAGCCAAGCAAGAGAGAAGACTTAGGACTGGCTGACCACCTTCACTTCCACTCTTCTTTTGTATTTTTCAGAGATGCTATGTAACAAGTCTCAGCATAAGGATTACAAAATTGATCTGCCAAAGGAGGAATCTATAAAAAAACTGAATTTAAGATTAAAATCTCCCATAAATTACAATTCCCCCATGCTGTGAATTGTGAAAAACTCCTTAAACAAAACCATGAACCTGGCTTCATCCTGTACACCTTGGCTTCATGCACTATCACACAAGAAGCATTTGTCCAGTCCAGTGTCCTTGCTAGGCAGCACTGCATGCCTTGGCACTGGAAAATGCTGACAGATCCAAGAAAATATTGTGGATTTATAGAAGAAAAATCATCACCATATAATCTAGTCCCAAACTTTCTGGATAACTCCCCATTGCAAGAGAAACATGCTGGTGCTTCCACTGCCCACATATCTCCCAGAGGGAACAGCAAGCACAGGGCTCTCACCTTCCAGCGCTGAGGATGAAGTCCCTGAAGAATTGTTGGCACCCTGGGAACGAAGGGGGTGGACAAGGCCCTCTGATGCTCTGAGGAACAACAAATCTTTCCTGCAGCCTCTTCAGACGGCTCAGATTATCAGAGCCCAGCATATTAAGGACATCCTGGTCTGGAGTGTCTCCCCAGCTTGCACCACCACCAATAGGACCTTTGCACATCTTTAGGAGACAGAAAGAGTAGCGAGGTGGAACATTCGTTACAAGGCATCATTTCACTTCATCTCTCACCCAGCATATTATCCCTTCCTCACAAGACTCTTCTTGGAGTAATCCAGGCATGATCTTTCCTGGTGCCCACATACAGATCAACAAAACTCTTCCCCGTGCCAAAACATGCTACCCACCTTGGCCATAAACAGCCTAGAGGTCTTGTGAGATGGAATTCCAATCCTACACATCTAACTAGGGCATATCTAGCAGGTTACATGTGGATTGTGGAGAGAATACCTATCACCCTCAAGATCTCCATGAACCACTCTCAGTAGGATCTTTAGCTCAGTCTCCAAGGCCCATGATGCTGCACTACACATTTCCAGAGCAGGTTTTCCTGAACTTCCACAACGTTATATAAAATTTAAAAATTAATGAACCACTGCCTCAAACACACAGATACAACTCAAGACCCAAAGAATTACAGAACTGCAGAACTGTTTAGAAGGGGCTTGTTGGATCATCTAATCCAACCCTCTTGTTCAGTCAGGGCCAGGCTCCTGACCTGTCAGTGAACACTACTGAGAAAAATCTCACTCCCTCTTCTTCATTCCCTCCCAGCAGGTATTAATGACAGTGCTAAGACAACCTGGAGCCTTCTCTTCTCCCTGCTGAATACTCCCAGCTCTCAGCTTCTTCTCATACAAAAAACGCCTGGCACTTTAATCATTCACATGGCCCTGAGCTGGACTTGCTCTAGCAAGTCTGTATCTTTCTTTCCTTGTGCTAGTGAGCCCAAGACTGGACACAGCACTCCAGACGTAACCCAGCAAATGCTCAGCAACAGGAAAAGTTGACTGCATATCCTGACATCTAAGTCATGATAGTTTTAATGAGAGAGATCATAATAAAAAGCAACATTTATGAATGTCTATCAAGTGAGCAAGTACTAGGTCCATTTATTCCAAACAGAGCATCCTCACCTTCCCAAGGGAACATCTTGCTACACTTCTCTACTTTTAAATTATCAAGCCTTGACACAAGTCCTCAGTCTCTGCTCATTTCTGCAGGAGTATCATAATGCACACGAGATCCTGCAAATCACTGTCCAGACAGACACACTGGATCCATTGAAGACACCCAGTTATCAGTTTAGATCTTTGGCTACCCTTGTGAAATCCTGCAGTCTTCATTACAAAGGCACAGATACAAAGGAGAAACACAACACCTAGGACTAATTAAATCCTACTGATTCAACAAAGTTCATCTTCCTTCTTTCCCACAATTTCCATTAACACATCCATAAAATCAGATAGGACACTGATGCAAACTAAGACTTGACACTTGTTACAAACTAGAATTTACAACAATCCAACAGCTTGCAACTTCCTGGCAATGTGAGTGAGCTAATACTCAAGGTGAGGTTTTGTGGCTGTTTTGCTCTCTAAAAAGAGCCCACCAATAAGCCACACATCCACAGAGAATACAGTGAATCTTCTTCATTTCTTTACTTACAGTGAAGTCAGATGATGCTTGAAATTGGCCAAAACACCCCTCTCTAAATTACAACAGCAATACTGTACCAAAACCAACCTGTTGAGTGTTACATAGAAGAACCAGAGATTTTTTGCACTTGTGCTGCTAACAAACATAACTGGGAACCTCTGCACTTGATAAATGTCAAAATACATCCCTAAAATTTCCAGGAACTATAATTGTACTAAAATTAGAAGGTCAAAGTAAATAGCCATGAAGAATAAAAGCTTACAACTCATGATGTTCTCAGTGTGCCTTGTTTCTGATTTAAAGAGACTTCATTGGTATTTTATCACTGATTATTTCTGAAGAAGGAAAGAAATTCCCATCTTGAAAACTTGTCTCTCCCCAAAAAAATTTCAATAGGAAGATCTCAAAGAAGCTTACAAGACACGGCTCGTTTTCTCAGGCCAAGAAAGGATCAAATCTGCTTTGATGTATACAGTCATTAAACAACTCAAGTCATTTACCTGGATAAGCTGTTTCTGAAAGAGCCTGGCAAAATGGCTGTGGTTGCAGGTTGCGGATAGGTGAGCCATCATGGCCCTGTGAAGGAAAACATTATCAAATTCTGACTGGAACTTTGTGCTACAAAAAACAGTGTTCCAACCTCAAACTTTACCAAAAGCATAAAAAACCCTACTTTTAAGAAAGCAATCTCCAAAGGCCATTGAAAAAAAGCAGTATCTTTATAACCCAGTTTCCCAAGCACTGAGCCCCACCTGCTGCTGACATGGAAACAAAAATTCTCCCTGAGCACCTGCAGAGTAAACACAGCTCTAGATATAAAAATAATCTCTTCCTTTCCTTCAATAATGTTATTTAGAAAAAAGAATAAACTCATTCAGCTCCCACTCTTCCCTGCCCAGAACAGTAAGTTGAGAGTTCACACATATGGAAGTAAGGAAACAGCAATAGTGCTATTTCTGGTGCCCCAAAATTTCTCAGTTTAAGCCTCAGCCTTGCTTTGCTCTTGTGGTGAAATGCCACCTACATACATGTTACTTGACTAGGCTGGTGGTTGAGACTAACACAGAAACCCACAAGGCAACTGCTTTCAATGCTGTAATAGTTTTTTTACATATACTGCATTTTGATAAAGCAATAAATTAATAAAACAGTCTGCTTTCCACAGAAAGAGACACAGTTGTCTTGTTTTCAGAGCCAATGCACTAGACCCCCTGAAATAATTAGAAGAGTGAACAGTTTCTGAACATATAGCACACTTCTCACTTAAGAGGAGCCAGACATGGAAAAAATTACATGCATATACAATAACAATGTTTAAACAACAATACACTGGTTTTGAGAGAAGCTCTTTCTGTGATTATGAAAGAAAAAGAGCAACATCAGGACTGATCAAATTAGGCCCCTGCCACTCATGGCTTGTTTCTTTAAGGTAATGGTTGATACTTTTAAATTCAGAAGCAAGTGTACATGGGCAGCCTCTTCCAAGCAGCACACAGCACCCTACAAATTAGAGCAGAAGACCAGGCAGAACATGGAACTAAGTAAGGATGCCAGTGCAGTATGATCCACCAGCAATTCAGCTACATTAAAGAGCTAGCTGAAGTTGCTTAAGACTCCTACCTGATCTTGCCGCCCAGAACTCTTTCAAAGTCCCAGCCAGTTTTCTCATGGTTATCCTCCCATTCACGCAGAAGTTCATAAAATATATCCCTGTGAATCAAGATATTTAAGGGAATGAATTCCCACTCTTCTAAATTTGAAGCAACAGCTGAGTATTAATTGCTCCAAAGCTCTCCAGCAAGAATCTACCTCAGATTGAATAACTCCAGCCTCCAAGCATTCAGATACCTTGGAAAAACTCATAAATGTTAGCAGTACTTCAGTGAGTTTCCATTTTCCATGTCTTTGACACCAAGTACTCAAGCTTGTTATGCCCAATCTATGATGGAATGACCAAAACAGCTATTACCAGACAGACTCAGTGAAGACTGAGAGGCAGGAAAGAATAAGCCACATGAAGTAATACCTATGAGAAAAAGAAAAGGACCAAGACAACTCATCATTCTGCCCTCACCCTGTCGCTACAAGCATGAAGGGAGGCACAGGAGGAATAAAAGCATACCAGATTTATATGCAGAAGCAATCCAGCAGGGTGACACACTGTACTGGCATTATCAGAAGTCTCAATAACTCCTGAAGAATTAGGCTGCTCTTCTCTAAAGACATGAACCATTTAGTTCCTGCAGTCAATACGGACAAAGACTTTTTTTTCGTTTAATTAGAGCAAAAATGTCAAGATTTTTTCCTACAGCATGTAGCATACATGAGACATTCTTAATATCTTTTGTTCACAATCATGCAAAGGTTATACCCTTGAGCATCCAGCAACAGTAGAAGAAACTTACCTTTGTTTCTTAAATATGTGAAATGCTCTGTCACTGGGAAAGTTAGAGCGATTATCAGTTTCTGGCTGAAAAGAAACAGACTGTACAGAGCATGGCAGCAGGAGAGACACCTGGTAAAAATATAAAGGCAGCCATTAAGCTAATGGAAGTCTCTAAACAATCTGAGACTCAGAAAAAAGCAGGGAAAAGGCATGGTGAGGAAACAAGTATCACTAGCCAAGTTGTTCAGACAGGCTATTTCCCAACGCTAACTATTAGCTAACACCAACAGTACATTAGGCTACAGAGGCAGAATCACTCAACATCAAGAGAGAAAGTATCTGGTCCCCTTACATCTCTGCTGACCAGATTGCAACCAGTATTGATCCAGTGTGGAAAGACCCACAAACAGTTGAAGTATACCTTCAATACAGGGCTTGAGAAAATTCAGGATCCTGGCTGGCAATTTCTGTTATACCTTACTCTTTCTCCAATTAAAAAGCATGTTCTTCAAGTAACAAGACCTTTATTTACAACTTTAAAGCTCAGCTACCAACAAGTCCCAATCTCAGTACACTGTCCTTTCTTTGCCAAGAGTAATTTCCATTTTGAAAAGATGGATGAAATGAGACACAAAACACAATTCTACCATCCAATTCCTACCAACTAAACTGGTTCCCTAACCCAGCTGATCACACGAGGGAACATTTTTCCCAGTTTGGATTGTCTCCCGCAAAATGTTGTTTGCCTAAAAGGAGTCCATATCTATGAAAGAAATCCACATCTTTGAAACTAACTTCTGATATTGCACCTAACTAATCATTCTCTTGGGATCCATGTTTATTAGGTGAGAATTTCAAAAGCAGAACTTGACCCTACCGAAGTCTCTGGCTGAGGTCAGGGCCTGGAGCACAACACAAGGCTAGCCAGCAGTGATTCATAGCTAACAATCACTGGGCCCAGCAACTCACTTACACACTGACAAGGAAAAAAGGTAGCTTTAACAGTTTCTAAAAACAACACAACAAGATGAAATAGAAGGAATGAGATTTAACATCAAAGCAAATAGAAGAACAACAACACAAAGGCTTGAAGCAATGTCACTTTGGGGTCTGCCAATTTTTACCTTGCCTGTGCTGCTTTCATAAGCCTGTCTGAGTCTCTTGTGCAAGGTGGGAGAAAACGATGCAATCCTTTCATTTTCAGCCAAAAGCTTCAGCATCCCCTTTTCTAAATGGGAAATAATTCTGCCAAGATAATGGGGATAAAACTCAGAGAGACAGACATAAACAACACGTGAAGAAATTCTCAGTTCTAAAAAAATGCTTATGCTTATATTTTATGATACTGCCAAGTAAAGAGCTCTAAATGACATGTACCTAGCAGGAAATCCTACTGGTATCTGTGTTATCATCCTCATTGCATGACTTTCCCATTCTTGCACAATTACAACAAAGTTCAGAGGACAGAGCAGTGCAAGGAAACCCACAGACATCCAAATCCAGGTCGAGTTGTATGTTTTGAAGAAAAACTAACAACTCTCTGTCTGTAACTAAAAAGTTCTAAAACCTCAAAGCACACTTGCTTAATCCCACACACAACTGCAGACACAAGCAGATGAAAAAAGAATTCAACTCACTCATATTGATAATCCAAGACTCGTACAGCAAAATAAACACAGTTGTGCACACTTTCAAAATGCTGTCTCCCTGACACATCTAAGGGGAAAAAAGAAACATGAGACAGCAGTACCTTTTACCAATTACAATTGTTTACTAACAATTAGCTTTTAAGGAAAATAGGAAGTGACATATCCAAAAATAATCTTCCAGACCTCTATTCAATTTTCAGAAGTTCCCATTCTCTATCATTCCTATACTAAAGGTAATTGAATTGTTTAATGCTGTATGGGAAAAGAATAGACTCTTTCTCAATGTTCTGAACAACAGTAAGCAGATACAGGACAAGAAAAGTAGACCAACTGCAAACAAAAATAATCATACAATTGTAAAATGGTGTTCCCATAGCTGAAGATATCATGTTCCTGATCTCAGCCCTAAGAATCAATGAGTAACAAAACAAAGGTCAATCAGATTGAGGCATGTGGAATGGAGGAGGGTGTGGTGGGTCTCATCCTAAAGCCACTCTTTTGGTTATAATGTCCATATCAAAGTACTAATTGCATCAAGCTTAAGGCAGAATTTGCCAAAAATGCAACAATATGGCTGGATCCTGTGCACTCAGACCCAAACCTGAAGCTTAATAAACACATAGGCAGGTCAACAGCACATCTGAGTTGCAGGATCAATGGAGAAGCGAGTGGAGCACATCTGTCCTTCTCTCTAAAAGTCAGTGTTAGGAATTAGCTACAGCAAATCTTGCACCATAGCAGAAAACTAGATTCAAACAATCCTACTCTATCATACTGTGGAAGCACTTCCCATACATGCATGACTTTTGCCAGCATCTCAGATGAGTCCCACAGTGATAATAAGGCATTTTTATGTAATTTAACTGTCCAAGCAATTCTACAACACTTTCTCATTTTATGGAAGCAACATTCTTTCCCTTCATTACTACTGCTTACCTCTATTTCTTTCACTGATTTCAGGGTCACTATCCCCATCTTCTGCAGTAGAAGTGCCTTTAGATGTCAACAGTTGCAGAACAAAAAACAGCTCCAGAAAAATATTTGGTACCAGGTTTTCTGGGAGAGAGTAATTGTTAAGTAGATGTTAAAGGTGGATTATTCAATACTGTCCTGCTTTAATACACAAAGGTAAAAAGATAGATTCCTGTTCTGTGGTAGTCAGTAAAGAACTCTCTCCTCATAACACAACCACAGTGCAGATCAGCATGGGAAAGATGTTAGGGAATAGCCTGGTTTCAGATGAGACATACAACTTCAGTCTGCTGCAGCTCAGAGTACTGCATCAAGCTCACCTCCTTCCCTAAACTTTTACCAAGTATTCATTTATTTTAATAACTGTATTGAGTTACTTTATTTTTCCAGATGTCCTTTTTTTGTACACCATAACTACCCCACAGCTTCCACTTCCCATCTATCTCCCTCTCACAAAACACACACAAGTTCAAAGCTCAAAGAAAGGTCAGTCTCACATCTGCTGCATCCTCACCTGCTATACATGATGAATAGAGCTGTGCCAGACACTCCAACTGCTTCTTGCAGGAAACCTTAGCAGGATTTGCACAGGTCACCAAATGGCTTTCAGCAGGAAGGCTGGCACTGCAAGTGTAGCTAGGCTTTGTTGGAGTACAAGGATCAAAAGATGTCCCTGCAGGAGAAGACGCCTGGTGCAGCAATTTGCATCTGAAAGTCAAGAGCAGCAACATAACCACATGACTGAGGATCATCTACAGCAGCCATGCAGCCAGAAGAGGACTTTCTCTTCCAGTGTAGCATGAAGGAAATTCTGCAATAATTAAACCATGTAATTTACACTGTCTAAAGCAGCTTTTAGGATGATAGTAACTTAAGTCATCTTTCTCTTATGGAAAATAGATCTTGGGGTTAGCAACCAAAAGACTCTAAAGAATCCCATTCAAATTCCAACTCTGTTAAAGTAGTATAGCACTTTGACCAAATGAATCACTAACCTATGTTATTGCTTCTCTTATCTGAACTGCTATTTGTTAAGGAGAGGGAATCTGTTAGAGACCAGGTCCTAAAAATCTTTGCATGTACAATTTCTGACAGCTAGACATTTTAAAACATCTATGAAAATAAGGTTCACATTCACTCCTTCAGTATAGTTGTAAAGTAATGACACTCTGAGAAGACTCAGCACCACTTAAGTGGAAAGGCAATGCAACAGCTGATGAAATCCCATACTGGCAAGTAAAACAACAGAAGGAACAAACTGCTCTGATTGCTGGATTCTAAATCAACAATGATCACTCAGTTAAATACACAGACATTGTACAAAACTCTATCTAGAGAGGTCATCCAAAATGCAACACCAGAGTGGCATACATAACACACATAAGAAACAGGACATAAGGCAGTAACAGCAGTATCAAATGACTGTCAACTATTCCAATGGAACGTTTACACTTGGAACATCACACTACCTCTTGCCACGCTGTCTCAAAAGTGAAAGATTTAAATCACTTTAAGGGCTCTGGGAAGTCAGAAACATTTTTACCTGCAGCAAAGAACCTTTCCTATTGGCCTATTTCTAGCAGAACTGCTGTGATGAAGCACAATTGGTCACAAAACAGAAGAAAGATTACCAACAGCTTCCTTGCAATGAACATAATCAACCAAATGAAGAAATGATGGAGTAATAGACAGAATTGAAGAAAATTATTCATTAAGTACTTTGTCATCTCACCCAAGGGATGAGCCCCCCATTAAGTACTTTGTGACCTTACCCAAGGCAAGGTTCCCATAAGGCAGTTAGACTCTGCTTCACTTCTGCCCCAGGGTCATCATGTACCTCAGGATGAAATTCACCCTTTGCCCTTCCACAAAGGGACCCAGCTGGCTGAAGGCTGCCTTACTTCTGTACTTCACCACCACTACTGAGGACACAGGAGCAACTCCCAGCTTTCAAGTATGATGGGTCAGACGAGAATATCACTTCATGGGCAGAATCCAACCAACCACATACTGCTATTTCACTGACTTCAGCTGATACACATTATTGGGACATTTCAGGTAGAATTCAGACTGGAATAGGTGCTAGACTTAAGTGCAGAGTGGCAGGTTTGAATCCTGAGCAGTTCTGCTGCAGGTTCAGTACAAGCAGTAATTCATTAGATTCTACTGGATGTGTTTCAGCCAATTCTGGTCCCAGTGAAGTGAACTGCAAAACTTAGCAGGAAAAGAATTACACCCATGTGTCCTGAGGAGTTTCCCCAAGAACAAAACCTACAAAGAACAGCAACAGCTCTGTCAGCAATTATAAATAGTGCAAACTACTGCACTTTGGTTTTTTCCTAAGTATCAATCTTCACAGATTAACAGTGATATTTTCATTTTACAAGCAATGAAAGTCACAAACTAACCAAACAGCAGAGACAAAATTAGAAGCTAGAATTCACCTCATCTGACAGCAATTTTCAACAGATAACTGCAGTAGTAATCTTTAAAACAGAATCTCAGGTGCCCATGTTCTGTTTTCTCTGACTGCAAGCTTCTGTTAGTCTACCTACCTCGCAAGACTGTTAACACTTTCCACACATTTGCGTCACTAACTCATTTGCTCCAAACCAATGTGTCTTGGTGCAATCTTCAAAACAGTCTAATTAGACCCAATTGTTTGCCTGTGCAATCTAAGGAAAGATGCACAGGAGATAGCCACACATTCATTTGGGTGAAGAGGAAGAGGAGAAAGAGGAAAGCGGAAAGAGGAAATCTCATAAAAGCAGCAAGGACTGACTGCACCTTTGAAGTGAGGGTCATTGTTACAGATTCAGCACACCTCTCAAATTACAAACATGAGCCAGGTGCGTTAATACCCTAGTCTGATACCACAGGCACACTTGGCTTTAGGCAAATTACAGTTTAAGGGAACCAATATGTGGTTTGGATATTCTTCTGCCATTTTCACCTTGTCCTGGCCATGCCCCATCCTGGCTACTGAAAAATTAACCCTGTCCTGGCTGGAACCAGGACACAAGGGAATTAAGAATCAGCCCCCTGCTCAGACTGTACCGTTCTTTCTTCAGCATCTCCCTCTCCTCTTGAAGGCTGTTGCTTATCACAGATGAGAGGTTTCCTTCCTGGGCACCAGGAAAGGCCTCAAGGCTCGACCCAGCTGACCAGCGAGCAGCTGGAGACCGGCTGACGGGCGTGGAAGTGAAACAGGTCTTTGGCTTCGAGAGGGGCCGCTCAGCACTCACAGGAGTTGGGTTGATTCGCCTCGATGGTTTGCTTTTGCTGAAAAGAAAAGCGATTCCACCAAAATCAAGCTAAACAACAACAAAAAATTCAGGTCTCAAGACAGATGTGCAATCAACTCCTCCAGAGGAATCTAATGCTAAAACAAAATGGATATCAGGTTGGGATATTGACTTTCTAAGCTGTACCCATAGTTATCAATTTTATTTTATCACTGAAAAAAAAAAGTCACGGAGGTATAGACTGCTAAAAACAGCCTGCTGAACCTGCAGCAAAATTAATCATCAAATAGGAAGCCATCTAACAGATACCACAGTGCCACACAACCCTTCCAAATGTTTCTAATTTGCAGGACAGGATAGTAAGAAATTTTAGTAAGAAATTGCAAAAACCCAAAACCAAATCAATCAAGTTGCCATTGTCTACCAGTGAGACTCCAGCTCCCAAGTTACATTAGGCCCTTTAAGTTCAGAGAAACCCATCCTTCCTGCATAAAATACTTGCATTTGTCCCTCAGGAAGAGGCGTGGTAGAGTAGCAGAAAACACTAAAGAAATGGAAATGGATACAGAAACATAAAGCATCAGGGAAATGCTGGTTGCTACATATTAACTGCTCAGGCGTTCTCAAAATCGCTGTAACATTGATTTCCAAAGAGTTGTGACCTCTTTCCTCCTTTTTCCTAGTTGAGCATTAATGCAATGGAGGAAGAGAGACTTGCTGTCTGTGCTGGAAATACACTTTATCTTCCTTGGCCAAAGCATCATCTAGAGCATGACCCAGACCCTGCATTTGGATTTGCTGTACAGACTCACACATTTTATGATTTTTAGCTGGAATTTTGCATGCCCAACTAGAAAGTCCCACTTTCAGAGACCAATGACTGATATACAGAGCAAACAGGCTGACACAAAGGCTTTATATTTGGTAATGAGGATTTTAAAGAGGGCAAAGAGAAAGATTAAAGGACTGAGGCAACCACAACACAAACAGCTGCCCCGAAGCTTAGCCAAAGTCACCAAGGAGACCAGGGCTTGCTGCAGACCAAGAACACAGCCTGCTATTTTGTCTACAATTACAGGGCACAAACGAAGCTGCACACTAACATCTGCTACCAGAAGCCACAAAAGGTCAATCCAAAAGCTTTCTTGCTAGCATCAGTAAAGCTGAAGAACCTTCCAGGACAGCTCTTCCTTACCATCTGATATTCTGCTAAATGAGAAACGTGAAGAGCCAAGATAACGCTGACTCGTTACAACACACAAGGACAAAGATGTGCTCAGCCTTGTATCAGCTCTGTATGCACTGGCAAGCTGCAGGCAGCACCACAAGCAAGAGGTGAAAGAGGTGTCTTGGGTGAATCCACAGAGAGGAAACCTGACTCCCTGTCAAGGCAATATTCCAATATTCCCCTCCCTACATGGTGACCAGAACAAAGCAGCTCTGACCACGCTGCCCAGAAGCCAGGTATTGTGTATTACAGCCTCTTCTGCATCTGGACACGCACAACAGCTGGTCAAGGAGCTGCAACCTGCAGCACAATCCCAGTGACACAGCGAGGCAGACTCGCTCTTACTTTGTCCAGCCAGAGGCAGCACCCATGGGCGGAAACTCCTCCAAGTTGTTAAGGTTTAGCTGGCTGGGCGGGGATCTGGCAGAAACAAGAGGCACTTCACTCCGCTTCCTTCTCCCTCCACTCCACGATCCGCTGTCGCTCTTTGCATCCTCCTCTTCAGCAAGGGAGCGCTGCGGGTCGCGCGCTGCCTGCCGGCCGGAGGCACCCACCGAGCTGCTGCCCTTCCTGCGGCCCCGGCGCGCGGGCAGGGCCTCAGGCGTGGCCGTCAGGAAGCTCCCCAGGCTGGCCTTCTGACAGGAGCGCTTCTCGCCGTGGTGCAGCACGGGGCTGTGCCCAAAGCTCGGGCTGCTGCTGGAGGCCAGGCTGGGGAAATCACCACAAGGGCTAGACAGGGTCGACCCCGAAAAGGAAGAGGAACCACTGGATGCTGCAGCAGGAGAAAAGCTGGTATCTGTGGTGCAGGTGGTCACTGAAGTCCTCTGAGAAAAGAGCTGCACTCGGCTGCTGGTTGCATGGCCTGCCCTCCTTTCTGATCCTGTCCTTTGGCTCCCGTGGGCCTTGGAATTAGGAGTTTTAGCAGGAGTAGGGGGTCCATTCGTCAGGATCTGGCTGGTCTGCTCCCTTAAAAAATTTAGCAGAAAAGGCACAAAATCTTTCTGAAGCAAGCTAAGAGATACCAGCTTTTCATGGATGTGGTTCTCCTACGAGAGAAGTAGACAAAAAATTAATACAAAGATACCACCTGATTCTTTCTGTCCAAGTACCCAGACACATTTAAGTAGTAACTATGGGATTTCAATACACAATAAAAACATTACTTGTCAACACAGGTCACTGAAATTCAAGCAACCATGGTGCTGGTAACAAACCTAAAAATCAGCCTACGCACAAGCCATTTTGGCACAAGTTTTCAGATGGAGTCATTCACTTTGGTCTCTGACTAGAAAACAGTGGAACTGTTCCATGGAAACATCAGTAATACTCACTGAAGCTATGGTCAGGGAGGACTTGGAGCAACTGACACTCCTAAGTTCAACATTTTGAAAACATCAATACTGAAAGCATCTAATTCTAACAGAAAAATCTAAAATCTGCAAGGTCTCTGCGCCCTGTTTGCCTGTGAATGCCGCCTGCTCCCACAGAGGGGCGCTACAACAACAACCGCTGAAGCTCTTGGAGTACTGCAGCGTCAAATACGAGACCAAAGCTGCTCTTCCATTTCAATTGAATAATTTTGCTCGAGACCTCACAGAGGTCTAAACAGAGACTGTGCAACTTTAGGGTACATGAACTTTATACTTAAGAAACTTAAACAAAACCCCCATCACTGACTCCACACATTTGAAACCTAAACAGGTGGTGGTGATCTTACAAGGGTAAATCTAGACAAAAACTTTCCAGAGCACAACTTATTTTCACTCATCTTTCTTCTCTCCAAGTTAACCAAGATTCGGTTCCTCCACAACTGGGTAACAGCAACCTGTCAAGAGCTGCCAGCTGCAAACCTCCCACTTGCTTCCTCATGCTGGAGCAACTGCACTGCTCCCAACAGAAAAAGGGAGCAAGAAATTCCCTTGCAAGGGCAAACTTTTTGACCTCCACGCCCCTAGTTGAGCTGCCAGGGTCTCAAACTTCATAATGTCCACAGGTCTGCTTCCACAAGTCAAGGCTGAATAAATACCACACAACATAAGCGTGCTGGTCCATTCTTCCCACACGTTTAGGATGACGGCAATACCCGACTACCTCACGTGGGTGACACCAGTGAGTTTTGATTTTAATACTAGGTAACCCTGTGGGAGGGGCTCAGGTAGAAGATGCTTTAAATACCAATTGTTTCTATGTGTTATCCTCTACGTGAAATAATATAAGCACTCCTAGTCTATCTACAGTTACAAATGTTTTTATTTCCACGGGAACGCAAATCGCTCGTTACAAAACTCAGCCAACAAGCACCCTCTCCCAGCCCGCAAAGATCCTCCTCAAGGTCCAGGCGGGACGAACACCCAGCCGGGAGGCGCCAAGCCCCGGGTGCAGACAGCCTCGTCCTCCTTCCACCGCGACCTTCCCCTACCAAGATGCGGGAAGCGTGACCCCTGGTGTCACCGCGTTCCCCAGGACACCAGCGGCGCCGCGCTGCGCTGCCCGCCCCCGTCCCGCTGGGCTGTGCGCTCACACGCTCTGCAGCCCGGGCTCCCGGCGCTTCCCGCGCCCGCGGGGCCTCCCCGCTCCCGCCCGGAGCCGCGCGGCGCCACCGCCCGCCGGACACCGCCCAGCGCCGGCGGCGCCGAGCTCCGGCGGGCTCAGCCGCGCACATTCCAGCGGGTTTCACACGCCCTCCGGGCAGCTCCCGGCGCAGCTCCCCGCCGGCGGCCTCGTCTTCCCGCCGCCGTGCCCCGAGCCCGCCCGCGCGGGGGGCGGTGCCGCCGGCTGTTCGGCAGAAGCTCGGCCGCGGCCGCGGAACGGCAGCTGACGGGGCCCCGGGCTGACCCCCGCGGGCTTCGCCCATCACAGCAGCGCGGGGCGGACAAACTTTCGCGCACGGCCCCGGCCCGCGGCAGCGGAGGGCGCTGGGGGAGTGGCGCGGCTGTGGGCCCGGCCCCGCCGGAGGCGGCGCGCTGCGGGCGGGCGACCTCGCGCGCGTTACCTCAGGCGGGCGGTGGCCGGGGCCGTGCCGGAGCCACCGCACCACGGCGCTGACCGGCACCTCCTCCTGCAGCAGCAGCTCCAAAACCGCCGCCATTCCCGGCCCCGCTCCCGCCGAGCACGCGCACAGCCCGCGCCGGGGGCGGGCCCGGCGTGTCCCCCCTTCCCGCGGGGGCGGCGCCGAGCGGGGATTCCCGCCGGGGAGGCGGGCGGGGGCCGCGCCCCCTCCCCATGTCAACACGCGGGGCACGGGGCGCCTGCGCCGGTCCGTGCGCGTCTTTTCCTCTCATGCGCGGTATTTCCTTCCCCGGCAGGGCTCGGGGCCCGGCCTAGCGGCGGCGGCCCCGGCAGGCCGGGGCGCAGAGAAGGGCCCCGGCGCCCCCCCCCCCCAGCGGCTCCTCGCCGCCCGCCCGCCGACACCCGCGGCGGAGGATGGCCGAGGACTCGCCCAAACGGCGCAAGGCGAATTTCAACGAGGCGGAGACGGAGGTGCTGATCGAGCAGGTGCTGAAGCACGAGCAGCTGCTGTTCGCGGCGGGACCCGGCCGCGCCTCCGCGGGCCAGAAGCGGAAGGTGTGGGAGCTGATCCGGCACAAGGTGAACCCGGTGGCCGCCTGCCCCCGCGACGTGGAGGACCTGAAGAAGCGCTGGCGGGACCTGAAGCGTCGGGACCGCAGCAAGCTGTGCCGCCTCTCGCAGGGCTGCGGGCCGCCGGCGCCCCCCGCCCTCGGCCTCCTCCTGGCCCCCGAGGAGCTGCCGCCCGCCGCCGCGCCGCCCGCCCGCCGCCCGCGCCGCCCCTACGGCTCCCTGCTGCCCGCCGAGGCCGTGCCCATCGTGGGCGGCATCGACACGCTGGAGCTGCCCGGTGCCGTCGTGGGGGACATGGGTGAGTGCGGGAGCGACCCCCGCGGCGCCGCCCCGGACCCTCCGCCCGCCGTCCCCCAGCGCAGCCGTGAGAGCTCCGGTCTGAGGGGGAGCGGCGCTGCCCGCCCGCTGCGTGCGCGCAGGGACCGCGAGGACCGGCCCCGCAGGAAAGGGCTAGTTCGGATCCTCGGAGAGGCAAAACGTGTACACACACACAGAACTGTGAGGCTTCGTGCTCTAGGTCATAGAAGTGCCTGAGAACAGCACCCAAGAGTCAAAACCGCTTCTCGTAGCAGGTGCTGCCCATCCACCAGGCGTTAGACCCGGCCACCGATCTTCACTCCTGCAGGAATTATTCTTGCAAATGCAAAAAGCCATGGCAGCACGCAGGTCCAGCCAGTACAAAGTGTTGCAAGCACAAAACTTTGTACATGCCAGAGATACTGTCCTAGCATGCTGGAATAGCAAGGGATTCTTGCAATCCAGTGTTTCAGCAATGCTCTGTTTACTGCGTGCACGATAGAGTATGAAATGAGCTTGCAGTGAACTTTGTCTCTGGGATCCTAAAGCTTGGCTTCTCTGGTGGTAAGGGAACTGTAGTATGCAGACAGATGTTAAACTGCTGAATGCATATTTAGGGTTTTCTTACCACATATCGAGGTAATTTGTATTCTAAAACCATCAAAGATAACATAGTGAGAGTTTGACAGTCTTGTTTCAAGGACTAATGTTTGTGCTTAGTGGATGAGAAAATATGTCACCACTGAGGTTATGAAGTTTCTCATGGGCTTTACTTTGCTTTTCTTCTCTCCCCCCCACTGTCCCCCCACACCTCTTTTAGGGTTTAATGGCACTCCTGGCCCATCTCATCAATCCAGTCTTGAGCAGATGAACCTCAAAGAAGAAATAGTAGTGAAGGTGGTAGAGCCAGAAGAAAGCTCTGAGGACATGGTAGTGGTTCCACCTAGTCAAGAACAACTGTCTTTTCTGGGGACATCAGGTGGTGGCTCCTCTGGGAAAGTAAAAGCCAAAACAAAAGGCAGGTCCCAGGCAGACCAAAATGAAATGACTGAAGAGGACCTACTGCAGATTCAGCAGACCCAAATACAGGTGATCCAGTCTGGCTTTGACAGTGTCAACCACAATCTTCGGCTGCTGCAGCAAGGCATGCAAGACCTGAGTAACAGCATCAGCATCATGGCACATACGCTTGTTGCTATCAAGAACGTCTATGTGAAAAACAACAGTGGCCCAGCTACACATGCCACTGCATCGACACAGACCACAGCTGGGTACCTGAGCCCGGGGTCCCCCCAGCTCTCCCCTGCTAAGGACAGAGCCAGAGCACAGGTGGCTGGAAGCAGCAGCAGAAGCAGCAGCTGCAGCTCCAGCTCCATGTCACAAGAACCAGGTCCTTCTGAGTTTCCTAGGCCCCCCCTGAGAACCATTAAGAAAGAACATCCAAATGGCTGCTACTACTTCTGCTTTGCAGATGTGTAAAAACTTGAATATATGTAAAATAACTGTGTTGTTGGGTGCTGATGTATGTTCTGCTCCGGCCTGTGACTTTGAAGGAGCAAAGTGGACTTACCTCCCATGTTTTTCCCAGTGGGAAACATTTTGTTATAGGTGGCATTAAACACTAATTACCAGTTTCCAGTTAACTCTGTTGCAATTGGCTAATAAATTTCTTCTCTTTCCTTTATCCTCTTATTCTCTTAAAAAACCAAATGTTTATTTTGACGAAGACTTTTGTTTGTATCATCCTTTGTTTAATGTCACCTTGTGAAAAATAAAAGGCATGAGAGTGGGGTAAAAAGTAACATTATGGTTACTACCACCAGGAGCTATCTTAACCACCAGGAGTTATCTGGTTCTTGGATTAAACAAACCTCAGAAGTAGCTGGCTTTTTAAGTACTTCTCTTTCCTAATAGTTATAACATTGGGGGCATTTGCTTGGTTGTTGTTGAGTTTAAGTCTGAGCTGTGCAAGGCATCACAGGAGGAGTTTGAGATACTTTCTTATTCTAGGAATGGTTTAGGAGTGAGGCATTCATGAGTGTCCTCCTCAGAATTCATACAGCATTGTTCCACTTGGCTGTTGTTCATTCCCAGCTTGTCAAATGCACCTTCTCTTCAGAGAAATTGTGTTTGACTGCACCAGCAGGGTACTCTCTTTTTTTGTCACGTGGTTAAAATAGAGAAATACAGAAAAATGAGGGATGGATGAGTGATGCCTGTTTCTGACATATAGGTTACATGTAGGCTGTATCTTCATCTGATTTTGTAAGCCTTATGGAATCAGTACCACAGTATTTGAAATACAGAGAACAAAAAGCTTTGTATTGTTTTACATTAAATGGAAGTCAGATTTGCTGTTAAATTACAGGAGGCAGGGGCTCACTTCATTCCAGACAAATGCTCCTGCATAGTTGAGAAAGCTTTCATTATCATTTCCTTTCTCGTAACTATATAGCCAAGGAAGAAGAAAGATGAGGAAGAGTTGGAGCAAAATGTAACCTGGTGTCAACTCAGAAACAAGCAAATATCATTTTATCTTCATGCCTAAAAGAAAAAACACCATTTCACATATAGACAGGGAAAACTCTTGTCACTGGTACATTTTAAGTTGTGTTTCAGGCTTACATATTAGAGCCACTCTACTTTGCACAATTCAGAAGCAGCAGAGGTGCAATGTTCTTATATCTGGCTTCCGTACCAGAGGTGAAACAAAAACACTCTCACCTGAAATTTTGTCCAATGACTTGAAAAATCATACAGGTTCTCTACCTAAGCATTTATCACCAACATTTATAAACGTTCTACAGATAAATTTGGTCTATAGCAATGACTAGATGCTTCTAGTGTTGGTCAGTTTGCACAAGCATTCCTGCTGCAGGAATTTAGCAAATATAAATAACATAGAGAATCACAATTAAATTACCCCTCTCTTAGAAGCATAAGAATATGTAATCATAGCATAAGGTAGGCCACTTTTGCAGTCAGCTTTGACTGAACACCACCACATGAAAATGTACTTCATTTCTGCTCTTACACCATTTTGGTGTACTGAATTAACTCACCTGCACTTCAAAAACCAGCCACTGCTGCCTACTAAAATGTGAATACAGGATAATCAGTTGTTAGCAAGTGTTTCCCTTCAGAATCACAGATGGAATAAAATATGCAAATATCTCACAAAAATAAAATGTATGCATGTACAGCACAATGTTAATTGGGATTAATGCCTTGAAGAGGAGAAAGTTCTCTTTTCCAGGTTTACCTTAACAAAAGAAGATGGTATAGGTGACAAGTATTAAGAAATTGCTGAGTTTAAGCATGGCAAAGAATTATCCTTCTAAACCATATTTTTGTGTCTATGTTGTTAAAAGTTTTCCAAATTAACCTGTTGGAAGCATTATTTCTCCCCCATCAGTACAGATGGGCTCTCTTGAGCAGGGTTTTCTGTATTTTGTTTTCATGGACACAGAAACTAATTCATGCTACCATGACATTCCAGGTAGATTAGCAAACGCGATCTACTTGGTCCTTCTGGGCAGCAGTTTGTCCAGGTTGCAACTGGAAATTCTTACCTTTCTTTTGATGTCTCAATTCTTTTTGCAACTGTTAATTCTTGAATTTCACGTACTACAGCATTTCTTGGGAGAGGTGACTTGTGTCTGCTTTCTCATGTTCCAGTACTGATTTACATGAGAGGCAGCTACAGTGCAACAGAGAAGTGCAGCAAGATCCTGTGAGCAGAAGGGGCAGATTGGATCTCCTGTATGAATGAAACAAGCCAGGCAATGCTAAAAGACACTGTGGTGGTCAGACAACAACCAGACCTCAACATCAATCTACCACAGCATATTTGTTCTGATCCTGTTTCTTTCCCTGTGATTCAGTTGTACCACTAAAATATACTGGAGCCAGAGCAAAATCACTCTTCCACTTCTGGTACATTCTAGATTTTCATATTTTAAACAAGGAAGGAAACTGAGCTACCTCTCATCACTACAGAGTGGGCACAACTGTTACTTGGTCTTCAAATTAATACAGTTGCTTGCTATTTCTTTACACACCCTTTCTGTGACCAAATGATGGTTGTGTTGGGAGCACTGAAATCACATGCACCATCCACAAGCCATGCCATTAAGTTTCTGGCTGCTCTTAACAGAAGGTGAAACAATTTTCTTGGACTGTTATTGAGTAAATGAATTCCCAATTTGTTTCCTCTCCTGTGAAGCTATGTAGGCTATTTGTATAAATGACAAGAGCTAATGACCTGGCTATGAAGCATAATGAAAATACCACCAATGATTTAACAAAGGCAGAGCTGGCTTTAAATTTGCCTGAATGCATGGCATAACAGTGGTAATATTGAGAAAGAGATCCAGGGAATTTTCTCCAATTCCTCTGGACTTCCCTAAAAAACCTGTCCCACTGTGCAAAGTGCAGACTTTTTTCTGGGAGCATTGGACTAAGACATTCAGGCACACACACTACAAATATAAACTGTGATGATTTTATCTCTACTTATGCTTAGTGTTACTAGAAAGAGAAATAAAAGGGTCTTGGAGGAAAGTAGAGCAACTGGTAGCTTAACACTACATTTTCCCTGTAGCACTCAGATTCAGTAACAACTTCCATTCATTCATTTCTCTGCTGCTTAAGTTTATTGCACAGAGGGAGAAGAGTCTGCTCAAGAGACTGTAAAAGCTCAGTGACTATATCCAGACAGCTGATTATCCCCAAAAGAGGTCAATTATAGTGACCACTGACTAAATAAAAAACTGCAGTTTGGAAGGGAAAAATGCCATCAGCAGCTGGCTTTTCAGGACTACCATATTGTTACTTAAATTGACCTGATTTGGCTCTGATCATTTATTGTTTAGGTGAATACAGACAGAAAGGGTTAGAACAAACAGAAAGTCAAGTTTCTGAGGAGGCCTATTTGGATTTTTCTGTGGTTATTAATATACAACACATGAACCTACTAAATCAGTTAAACTTCCATTGATCCAGTAATTTCAATTTCCAATATGAATATGATTCATGCTGCAGTAGTACCAACACACACTTGTGTTTTACTTTCTTGAAACAGAGAAAAAAAAAATCATTGCCAAAGCACTTTATCCTTTTAAATTACAGGGTTACAATAGTAAAAAACACTAAAAAATATTTCAGCTAAAGCTTTATAAGCTAATGAATCATTATACAAACACAATCAAGAACTGAAGTTTTGCATGCTGAATGAATATTTTATTTAGAACTAGTTTATAAAAATAAAATACAAAATAATTTGAAAACAAAACTTAAACATTGTACAAAGCCTTGATATGGTACAAATGAGAAAATAAATAATTACAACTTTATGTACAAATGACCATTACAAGGGCATTAACTCTTTATGCTCTTGGGTGCCTGAGCAAACTTAAATGAAAAGAATGGCTTAGAGGATTTCCAAGGAGGGGAAGAGAACTGCAATTACTGAGTAAGAGAATTTGAAGGACTCAACATTTGTCTTCCTGAATGGTAAAAAACAATCTTGGAACTACTTTCCACTTAATTTAATCACGCTGCAGACTTTACTATCAAGTACTTGATTTTTATGGGGTTGACAACATTGTATTTTTAATTAACACACAGATTTAATTCTTTGTGGTATTGCCCAGAGACTTTAGATTAGCAGCCATTGGTTGGCCACTTCAAAAAGTGAGAAGTGTCTGAAGGCATTGCTGGTGATTTCCTTAATTTCCTAGTTTGGATATTCATAGGAAAGCATTTGAAAATTGGCATCTGTTAGCACAAGCACTGCAACTTGAGTCTGGGCTGACTCCATAGAAAAGAAAGTTAAAAGCTGGGGAAGAATTTCCAATCTTGCTTTCTAGCCAATGAAAGTAAAGAGGATGCAGAGAAGGATGCTTGGCAACAAATCCAGATCTCCAGTCAGAGGAAAAAGATGTGAAATTGTCGAAAAAATCCGACTTCATTTTGCATCAAACCTTTATAACCTTGTCTGCCACGCAGCAGATATGGGTTTAAAAGGATTTGAAGCCAGGCAGACCAAATTAATTACACTGCATCTTTTGGAGCAAGCTGTTCTGCTGTAACCATAGGTCCTTTACATAAAAGGTCAAAGATCAAGTGATCTCAAAACAAACATCAAATTAATTCCAGCTGAATTCCCACAGACACTTGTGGATGATGGGGGCCTCACATGAGTAGCTCACTTGTGGTACTGTTTTAAAAGAAACCACGTTGTACTTTTGGCCAAAGCTGGCCCTCAACAGTAATTCTGACAGAAAAGGAGAGATCCAGAGGTGAGGCATGTCATGTCATGTCAATAACAACAATAAAAAATAAGCATTTTCCAATTTAAAATACGGCAAATTTGATATTTATAGAGTGAGTTTATCCTTTCAGTCCCTAATCAGGGGAAAGAGCCTTAACAAAACAGGACCCTATACCAATTTTAATGAAGTTTCACCTGCACAAGAATAGCAAGAACTCCAATGGGTCCAAGCTCTTCATGTAGAGGAGAAAGAGGAGCATAGCATTTGGGTTTGTCATTATTACTGTTGAGAGAGAACATGTTATCATCAATGGAGAGTAAAATCAGCCTACCTGTTCAAACCTGGATGGCAAGAGTCATTGCAAAGTTAATACATCCGTCTTTGAAACAATGGACTCCTGTACATTTTTCCTTAAAATACCCAACCAAACAAAAACCCTTCCTTAAAGATATATATTTAAAAGCCTGATTATTTAAACCATATGAAAATGAGTGATAAAAACTTTTTGGCATTTGACAATATCTTAAGATAACTCCTGACAATAGTTATATAATCCAAGCTGATTTTATATAATTTTTCTTTCACAAATACTATGTGTAGGGAAAAGGAAAACTGGCTTCAAGCAGACAGGTGAGGTATTCTTATGTGAGGTACATGTTTATGGGATTTGATTAGCTAAGAAATGCATGACCTATGCCTGTGTATTGCATGTAGTCAAAACATTGAACCTCACTTCCTTTTACAAGCATTCCTGGTAACCAAAACTTGTACTAATTACAACCAAAGACATTTGAGCCAAAAGCAAAACAGCAAAGAAACCTAGCTAAAATAATTTGAATAAAAATATGATGCCCTGTTCTATAAATTTCAGAAAGAGGAATCATAGAATCATCAAGGTTGGAAAACACCTCCAAGATCCAAGTTCAACTGCTAACCTAGCACTGCCATGTTCACCATCCAATGAGCACCCAAAGCTTTTACCAGTTGAAGAGAGGAATTATGGATAAACATCAAGGCCTTTATCCAGCCAACAGTTCTCTGACCATTCCCAAAAGTGGAAAAGCATATAGAGAATGCACCACAGAAATCTTGGTGTTAACCTAAGCAGACCCAAACTCACTGAGAATGACAAGACAAACATGGCTCTTGTCACCTCACAGCATCAGTCCCGCATGAAAAAATCCACATATTATAGGCCTCTAATGAGAAAGAGTTTGACTTTGAGCTCTTTTATTCTCTATTCCTTTTCAGAAGACTACTCTCTCATTTAAGATTTATATAAAAATTGGAGGCACATATAGTTCATTTTCCATTAGACCCTTTTAAGAAATTGGAATAATCACATTCTTCTTACCAGAATTTATGCCTCTAAGTGTTCCATAAAAATGTTCAATTCATTACAGAAAAATTCTGTTTACAGGAAAAAGACTGTACTGTAAATCTGGCTTTATCTACATTCTCATCAAAGAGAAAAAAAAAAATTAGAAGCATTACAGTCAACCATAGCATAAATGTTACTGCAATAAGAAGGACTTAGGGAAGTTTTGCCCAAGTAGGACTATAGGATGAGGCTTGTAATATGAAAAAGACACAGAATCAGAATTAGGGCATAGGGATATTGCAGTAGATGAAAAGGAGACCAGAGTAAAAACAGGCCTTGGCTCACTCTGGCAAATGAATTCCAGTGAACAGGATGGAATATCTGAGACTCTTCCTATCTATATGTGTATACACACATATGTATGTATGTGTATATATATTTCTATATAATATACAGTATCTATATAAGTGTATATGTAGATACACTTAGGTACAAATGTGTATTTATATATATATATCTATAAAATCAAAATTGTGTGTTTTCCCAGCAATAGTTAATACCATAATACTACAAATCGTAGATGATAGAGCTCCAGCAAGTCTTTTTTAGATGAAAAATATTTCAAGTTATTTTTAAATATATAGGACCAAATCCTTTCTCATACATCAAGACCGTTTAGTGAGGTATGCAAGAAAGCTTGATCTCAAACATGCGGATTTCAAGGTAAGAATACATCCAGATTTCCCAAGACAGGATGTGGCTGGTGGCTGTAATGAATGCCTTGTGTCACTCTGCAGGGGTTTGCCTCCTGTGTAATTATATCTAACTAGCAGTTAAGTCCTCATCTTCCTCCTGCCTTTGAGCAGTGAAGTTTTCTATGCTTATTGATCCTGCTCAAGCGGTAGATAGGTGCTTAGCATCATACAACTTGCCAGTGTTACTCTACTGTATCACACTTCCTATTACTCTAGCAGGGTTTTACCTAAGTAGTAATTAGCATTTAATAAAGAGGTTAATTAATATTGATTTTTGAGATTGTAACTTAAATTGATTTTACCATGCAATATTGTAGCACAAAAGTCTGTGTGAAATGTTTGGTGATTTCAAGTTCTATTTTAGTTTAAAGGCTTCATGCCTCAGTTTCTCTAAAAAATGCTCCAAAGTGCTGGCCACAACACAGAATACACCATAAAGAGGAAATGAGTGTGCCGTATTTGCACCTGCTACATGTCATAGCTCCATTGCACTGCCCTCCAAAGAAATGGAGGCTTGAAGAAGACAAAGAAACAGCTCCTTGAATTTTATTCTTTCCCAGCTAATATTCCTATATAAGCTGCTGTGTGCTATGCAGAGTAACTGCAGCCATTTTGTACAATGGAGAAAAATCTTCCCCGTCCCTGAAAATGTGTTGCAGATAACCTGCCATAAACTATTCACACACACTCTGCACAAGGGTCACACACATGTACATTAGTGGTTTTCTGCAGAGCCATTTCCACATTCAAATACTGAGGCTTACAGAGTCCTTAATGATTATATAGGCCCTCTAGAAATATTAAGCTAATATTTATGTATGAGTTGATCAGCTGACCATTACTTAATAACATTAACTGATTCCTATGTTAGACTACAGTAAGCACTTCTGTAAACTTTTGGGAGAAGGGTATCAAGCAACAAAAAATTCAAGAAGAGCAGGTAGTTCAAGCTAAGTTATTCACAATTGCTCCTCCATTCACATCTTCATGATTTTCTCCTTAGATCCTGTTGAATCTACAGCAAAAAACAACTGTGGGTATGCAGTCCTTCTACCTTTTTTGTCACCAAAAGAAGGCTGTGTCATCAATCACAACTGATTTCTCTTTTTCTTTTTGGCATAGTTTACTATTTTTACATTGGCAAGTAGTTCAAGTACAAGTGAATTTCTACAGCATTGGTTTATTTTACATAGTAATGTCTAACAATGGACAAGCCTGTACTTTGAAGACAACATAAAATAGGTGTTATACACTTTCTCACCTGTAAAGCAGTTACCGTTTCTGGATCCTGTTGCACTAGAGAGAAAATATTAACACCTCAACTTCAGCATTTTCAGGCAAGGATGCATAAAGTTAGTACTTATGAAAACTGACAATGAAACGTAGGAATAAACTTACATGATGATAACAAATGCTTTTCAGAAATAAGGAAAAATAATCATGGGCTGCCACACCACCTTAACAAATAATTCCAGCAAGTGCCCAGGACAAAAACATCACAATGTGACCAAATTCTTTTTATGGTATACCGTAAGGAAACATGTAGAAAACAGGAAGGAAAAGATGGAATTTGTTGTTATCACATTCATCCATTAGGTATTCATAGACTGTCACTGTTCCTATGTGACAAGCATTCACAATTAAGAACTCACATTATGAAATAAAAATGAGTAAGACCTATTTGTAATAAAAAATAAAAATACCTTTTGAGTCTTTGTTCTTGTTCCATATGCAAATGTGCACATGAAATTAGAAATAAAAAAAAAAACAAGCTGCAAGACAAAACATTGGCTGGTTGAGAAATCAGCAGTCCTTCAATTTTGTACCAAGGTATAAAGGCTATTAGAATTTGTGCATTCTGGATTTTTTGGCAGGGGTGCAGGGGACAATAGAAGAGGTAAGTATATGGGAACTAACAGAAGGGGACTGTATTATTTGTGGTCCATAAATTACAAATGAAAAATGAGAAAGAATGAGTTTATATAAGCATATACATATATGTATATATAAATATTTATATTATATAATTTACCATGAGGACATGCAATTATTGGTATAGCACCTATTATACAATATAATACAAAGGAATAGGACTTTCCAATGGTACAGTTTCTTCAGATAAAGCAGGTATACCCTACCTATTGCATTCATCTGTAGTGCTTGAAACCTGAATGAAATTAAGGTTCCATACTGTGCTACATTACATATGGGAAACAATATACATAGTAATAGTAAGAAAAGAAAAAAATCAACATAGTCTGACAAAGCAAGTGAAATTCAGTGCAGCTCTAGGGCAGCTTTAATGCAGCATTAGAATGTGTTAGCTCAGAGACAAAATATTCCCTTTTTAATCCAAAGGTATTAATTTGGCAGAGGTTAAATAAAAAAACACAGATGCTGGCTGGAGAGGCATATGACTACAGCAAGCAGATCAGTAATTAACAAGTCTCCTATGCATCCAGAATCCCCACAATAGCAATCAGTAGGGAGGAGAGCTGGCTGCATCTTTCTCAGGCTTGTGTTCTTGTCTGTCCCTATTCTGACCCACTACGCTTTTCTGAATATAGCAAAAGGTGCCGTACCTTTCATTCCCTACAGAGTTCCTGCAGAGCACAAGATGTTACTAACTACCTAATAAAGTTCAAGGAATTAAACACCATGGACTTGACTGAGAGTCAACAAAGCCTGGCTACCAAAACTCATTTGGGAAACTGAATGACAAGAATCCAATATAAAAAATATCTCAGATTTCTTTCCATATATTTTGCTTTGATGATCAATATTCTTACCCAGATTTTGTAAGGGTGTTAAGTATATTTCCATCACCCTTAACCTATCAAGTTCATAAAGTAGACAATTTCCTCATCTCTGTTTCATCTTTCATGATTTTAGAAAACAAATGACCAAAAAACCAAAACTTGATTGGTAATGATGTCTGCATTGTAAGATCTGTGGTTTAACTGATCCATAACTAATGGAAAAAGAAGTCAGCAATAACAAAGGTTCTTTTTTCAGTTGAATTAAGGGGGTAAAGAAAGGTTCTTATTTTCTAACTTACGTTGCATTTTACTGTAAATCTGCAACATCTGGTGAAGTGCATACATCTACTCCTTTCTGTTATTTCCTAGGAAGGAATGGTTTTCCAAATCCTACAAAATGTGGTTTGAAGAACCCCACTATGACTCCCAGAAAACTGTATGATATAGAACTGAGAATCACCTTCTTGAATCCTAATTACTGCTAAACAAATTTCTAAATAATATTGGTACAAAAACATCTTGTCAAATATTAATTTTTTAAATTTCATCAGTGTCAAGAAGGGGTAAGGTATATGATCCTTAGGTAAGAAATCTGTGCTGTGATAGGGGACAAAATGAATACTCTGTGATTCAGAGGTGAATGTAGCTCAAAATGGAAGAAATTTGTAAGGTAGAAATATCATCTTCTAAACTGTGTGCTTTTTTAAAACTGCAAAGAAATGCTTGAGCAGTACTTATCTTCCAAGTAGTGACATCATTTTGGGAATAACTGTTTCAGGTTTTCTTACATACTCCTTGAGTATGCAAGGCCTTAAATAATTAGGCCAAATCTTCTAACTAGGGAAACTAAACACATCGAGATTAATACAGTTTTAAAACACTCACCTTCAAGATACTTTTTCACTCTAAATACATTGCACCTCTTCGACTACCCAGCCATTCTTACCCTGGTTTTTACTTCCCAGCTTCTGGATCTGCTTGCTGCCTGCTCTAAGGCAAAGCCTGGCCACTTATTTACACAGAATGCTTTCTCATGAATAGTTTACAATGGCTACTTTCTTTAAAATGTGCAGATTCAACACCTTTTTTTTAATATACTTTTTTTGATTATTTTTTTTAATACACAGTACACAGACACAACATGCATCAGATTTAGGAGGAGACTTTATACCTGTCAAGACCCAGTTCCTATCTGCTAAGCTTAGTAGTTGATTTGCTCTTTCCTGTGGAAGTCTTAGTGTTTGGGGAATGGTGGAAAGAACTGCCAGATCCTTTCAGACCATTCTTGCTTGTTTTGTTGCAGCAGTGCTCTTGTTGGCAGGACCTCCTAGAAGATGAGGAGCCTGAATGGCTAGGAGGCGATTTACTCCTCCCAAAATGTGGGGATGAACTCCTCTGATCATGATGGGATCTCCCAGCCCGGGATGGAGAAGAACTGGCAGTACGGGGTAAAGAAGAGCTCCTGGGGGAGGCACTGGGACTGCGGCGGGGGACGACAGGGCTCTTGGGTGGCGTTTTTGGACTATGTGGAGATCCTGGACTCTTACACTGGGTAGAACTCCTTGGTCTTTGAGATCCATTCTGTAGGATTTGAGCCAGACGAGAGATAAGATCTGAGTCTGAGCTGCTACTGCCTAGGACTCTGTATCTGCGCAACCTTAAGAAGAAACGAAGAAAGATTATTTCTATTTCCACCTGTTCGCTAAAATTCAAATAAAAACCCTGTATCACTAGAAACTAAGGAGGAGCTTGCATTGCTGAACAGATATGTGGAGCTCAACTTTCTTATTAGGTAGAGGTGTTTGGATGTAGGCTTTGGCTTCTGTGTTGTTCAGCTCAACACAGTATTTATATTTACATAAACTCACTCACATAAACAGCCTCAGCGTTTACAGGATAACGGGAATTTCCTGGTGGTATTGGAAGAAGTGTACTGAAGAGCAGTGCTTATTGCTGTTGTTTCAGAGGGGTATATCCATTCCTGCACATCATCAGTATACTCCCATACACAATTTTAAGGGATGACAAGGCCCACTGCAACTTCCTTCAAAGGATTTTGCACTACTGTATCAAAATTATCCTTATCTTGGGAATGTAGACACTGATTGTAGAAACTAGATTGTGGTTGTCTGCATATAGACATGGCAAATGGGAGGTCTTCTAAAATTCACTCTGCCCTCCTTTAATTAGTTGGTTTACTTAGACATGATCTGAGCATAGCTAATTGACTCAATGTTGACAGCTGGAATCTCCAAATACTTACAATGTCTACATTAAGAACAGATTAGTTTTCAAGGGGACTGAACACAACAGCTCCTAAAAATTTCTATGGGTTTGCAAATAACCAGCAGTTCTGGAAAAGTGACCCCACTTTAACTTTAAAATGTGTAAATTAACATTTAACCCCACTTTAAAATGTGTAAATTTTGTTTCAAAATATTGAATACACATCTATTGATGTATTAGTTTTAACAGTGAAACAGGCTCATTCTTGTGTGACAGCTTCTCCTCATTCATTCTCCAACAATATAAGGTTTCTCAGAGAATTGAAGCCCAGAATTTAAAAAAAAAATAGTTAAAGGGTGTAACTTCTGCAGCATTACATCCTGCACAGTAACTGCAGTCTAGCTCAAATCCATTTTCAACCTGGAAATCTATTTCTATTTTCTCTGCATTACCTAGCTTCTACCCCAGGTCTAGTAGGCGGTTTTCCTGGCGGTGGCCGAGGAAAGAACTGAGCTGAACTTGAACTGGTGACTTGATCAGTGGTTGCCCAAGACACTGGCCTTGGAATCTTGCTTTTTCTGGACTGAGGGCTGCTTGGAGATAAAGAGCTATCTTCATTCTGCTTGCTGAAATGAGAGTCCAGTGTCAATCTAGAAAATGAAGCTAAGACATCATCCTCAGAAAATGGTACTGGAGCAGCAGCCATTTTTTCCTCCAGTGACTTATCAGAGGCACTTGAGAGGTCACCAAGGAAAGATTTGAGCTGTCTCTTTTCCATAAGTAATTTGACCAAGTCTGTCTGATGGGCCTTTTTTAGAAGAAGCTTTTCCTTTGCGGAAACGGAAGAGGAATCTGACATTGAGTCTATTTCTTGTGCTAAAACTGGGATTCGACTCTGCCTGAATACAAAAGAAGATTTAACCGAGTCCTTCTTAGATCGATAAGAATTCTCATTTTCTGAAATGCAGTGGAGTAACTCTCCATTTCTGGGAGCATTTTTCTCTTTTTTATTCTCCTGCTGCAAAATAGTAGTAAGGGCCACTTGGTGGCATTTCAGGTCTTGGCTATGGACTTCCTCCTTATCAGAATGAAAACCATTTTCCTGAATGGTTGCTATTTTGCTTGCCTGTCTATTAACATGTGCGTTACTAAGTCTTGAGGGAGACAATTCTGATGTTTTAGGTGCTATTGACTTCAGAACCTCATCTTGATTTGGCACCAAACAGACAGGCCTTGACTTTGATTCTTGAGCTGCTTCAGTATTTGTTAGCGGTTCTTCCTCTGCAGATTTTGAGTTTCCGGGCAAAGAAGAATTCTGTTCTTTGCTCAGCATTTCAATGGCATCCTCAGAAACCACTGGAAGCCCTTCTTCCTCAGCCTCCTCCACAGGAATATTTTCAAGTTCTTTCTCTTCCTGTATCCCATTGTGATCAGGTAGGTCCTTTTGGTCACAGTCCAGGACACAGACAGGTTCTTTGACAAGCCCTTCCCTGTCAAGCACCTCTTGGCTAATATTAAGTATCAAATCTGGTCTGCTGGCACTAGCTGGAAGTGCATCTTCTGTCTCAACCAAACCTGGCAAACTTTCCTTTGGAGAGGAAAGTTCCACGGTGTGCTCCACAGACTGACCATCCTGCTCTCTTCTCTCTAGCTGGTGGCCATAGTGAAAGCTCTCTGAAGCAGACTGTGTGGATGCCACTGAAGGTCTGGGTATTGTTATCTGCATTGGAAAATCAAAGAAAAAGGTGAGAAACTCAGGAATGTTATACAAGTAGCATCCTTTAAATAGCAGCTTTGGTTCCACGTCTTCAAGATACATTATATAAAGATTCCTATAAATCAGAATGTTCAAATAATACCTAACTTCATAACATACACATACATAATTAGAAAAAAAAATAGTCTATCATACCAAGACAGAAAAATGTAACAGGTAAAAAACCTACAATGTCAGTGAAAAATGTTGCAGTTAGCAAGTAAGCTCCCTGAAAATGAGATCCAACCTAACAGGCAGATTTTTATTTTTTAACTTTAGTTTGAATACTCTTAAAACAAGTTGTATATAAATGTAAAATCTTTAACAAATACACAGCAATATTTTTAGACAAATGCAGAAGACAACACAGTGACATTTAGATTCAGAAATTCCATACGCTTAATATATTTTTGCCTGGAAAAATAACTTTTCTGAGTATCCAGTATTAGTTATTACTTTTCCTACTGAAGCTTATGCCCCATTTTAACTAAGTAACGTGGTTAGGATATCTCCTTACCTAAGGTCATTAAGACATTCAAAAAGTAAATACTTACATATCTAAATCCCCTAAGAGGTCTGATCCAATAGACACACGTAAAGCATTCCTAAAACCTGTATATATCATTAAGTCAGATTCCCTTTGGAAAACAGTTTGTTATGATGAGTATTGTCTTTGGCACACAGCTTAATTGTTAGAGTACATGGAAATGGAAAACCTGCATTCATGTCTCTCCCTACTTGAAGGACATAAACCCACTTCCTCCAGTTCCCATCAAAAAGGGAAAAAACCCAAATGGAGTTGTTTCTCACCTTCTCCATTGAAGACAGGCAACTATACAGACACAGATGCAAGAATCACGAGGTGAGAGAGCACATACACAAGTTTTGTCTCTGGAGACATGTGAGGAATGCACTCCCACATGAAAGCAGATTCCTACACTCTGGCTTATATATATTGGATGGAGTAAGTTGATGTAAACAGTAAAAAAAAAATTAAAAATCAAGGGGCTACCATTACATCTTTTTCTACATGGACAGAGAGTTCAGATCTGTATTTCTTTCTATTCTGCAGCCTCGTGAACCTGACCCAATCTGTACTCAACAGAAAGTTGAAACTGGAGACTGAGTTTGGTTAAAAACACTTTCTTTATTCACTACTGGTAGAAGAGACAACCAGTGGAGTGTTGCTATGATTCTGCTATGTTGTAATACAGACATTACTTGATTTTGTTAGAGAAATTATACACCGTGCTGAGCTTACCAGACTTGTGCAAGAGCTAGTACATTGGTACTACTGGTAGTAGGAACCAAACCAGACCAAAAAAACCCCACACAGAGACCTGCAGTAAGAGTCTACTTCTTGGCTCCTTTATAATTAGTTTTCAAGTTTGGGCCAATATCGTCCTCCATGTTTGCTGAATTAAAATGGTACATTGAGCAAAAACCTGAAGTTACTTAGTTTGGGCAAAACACCCTCCTCATCTCCTTTTACTCTCAGTCCAGGTTCTTTCCTCTGAAAGAAACACTATTTCCCTTTTGAGTTAGTGAAGTGTTCCTTAGTTCAAAAGACTTCTTCTGAGAGAATCCAAGAACATCAGTTCAGCTACAGAAAGAACAGAGGAAATAGAATTGTCTTTAAAAGTACCTTTCCATGATTAGATAATTTTGTGCCTAAATCTTGAGTGTTAAAAAACAGTTTAGCAAGAACTCTGCACAGAAAGGAAAATGGACAAAACTGGAGGGGAAAAAAGAAGAGGGGAAAAAAAACTCACACAAGAAAAAAGGTCTATGAAACAGGGCAGCTGTCCCATAGGTTTTCATACATATGTAGGCATTTGCCCTAAGACAACACTGCTCCAGGTAGCCTACATTGAAGGACTTGCTTTCATATGACAGAGGAAGTTATTTTGGCCTGTCAGACAAAAATCATCAGCTTGCTTAAAAATTCTGATCTACAATCTGGGTAAAAGTCGGTTCAGGAAATCTTAATGCAGTGTTATCCTTGGAAGAGTTCAAAGTTCTCATTTTGGAGAGATCACTTGGGCATTTGATGTCCACGGAGCTCTCTCTTTCATTTGTTTCAATACCTTGTTCTCCAGGGCTGCAGATGCATCTCAAAAGTAAGGATGTGTAAAACATTTCCTTTTTCAAAATTTTCACTTGATGAGCTAGTCTAGTTGCCAATTCAAATAACTCAGGATTAAAACACCAGAGTTATTTTCCACACACCTGAATGATGGCTTCCCTCAGAATAGAATGATCAGGGTGTCCTCTCAATTTACAGAGATGACACAATCGTAGGCATTTGCTTTCAGAAGGGTATTTATCTATTTGATATATTTCCAGAAGAACTGCAACTGCATTTAAATCCTCCTTTGCTCAAATATGTTTACATGAAAACTCTATTTTCCTTGTGACACCTCTCTCATATGTCAATTCTTTGCTAGAAGAAAGCAGCTCTGATATGAAGTTAATATACATTTTTCAATAGACTTCATATCATTTCCCACATCTGGAGAGAGAATTTTCTAGTCTTTCCAGCACATCTTGGCCACACAAATTTAACCCTTACATTCAAGAAAGAGGAGACTAGGCTTGTTGAACCACCTACAATCAAATAGGCAGGAGCTATTTGTGAAAAAGAAACATTGAGCAAATGGAGAAAAGAAAAGGATACTGGATGACTAAGGATCAATAAAGCTCCGGAACTACTGAATAATTCATACTTTCAGAAAAGGTTTTTTTGAACACATATATCACTTTCTTGATTTTTATTCACTAACAAACAAAAATTTATTTTCTCACATGGTCAATAAACCTCTTATTAGTCTTCTCAGAGTACAAGAACTAGATTATATCCCTGTTGGACTTGACACTTCACCTATATGTTCAAGAAATTTAAATGGGTAGTCATAAATTATCCTCATATTTTTATTTCTTGTGTCACTAAATACACTCATCCTATGAGATTTGTATGGTTAATTATGTCAATTATGTAAAACGCTGAACCTGAGGAACAAAGATTACAATTCATCTAAGAAGTAAAATATGAGGAATACATCTTAAAATCCTACCTTTCAGCTCACTATGATAACTAGTTTATAACACTGATTATTGCAATACTCATACTTCAACAGGAGTTATGTGATATAACAGATGACTAAAAATGGCTGAGACAATATATGGAACAATGAAGTCAAGGCTCTCCTTTCACTCCAAAATATTTGAATTAAGTTACTGTTACCATAGTCTTGAATCTTTTGGCCTTCCCTAAATAATTTCTTAATTCCTTTCTGTTTCCACAAATTCACACTTGAACCAAGATGAGAAATTATCCTGCATTTCTTCAATAAATTTTACAAGACAGTGAGTGGGACGTCAAGAAGGGAAAAGAACAAAACAACAACATAAATATCTCTCAGACATCCTTTACGGCGTCTGATAAAATTTCCTCCTTTTCAACCTTTGACCGGCTGCAATAATAAGCGATATCCTTCCATGAATGCCTCTATGTACACATACAGCTAATTGTAGAGGAAGGAAATACTGAGTTTAGGTCTGCAAAGTTGCTAAATCTGAAAGACATAAAGGTGTGAATATGGATTATGGTACAGTGTCAGCAATAGCTTCTTCATTCCACTCACGATGTCTGATACTTCTGCGTGTCAAGGGCTGTCAGGGCTTTGGGCCTCTTAGAGACATGGTGTGCAGGTCTGTTTCCTGCTAATCCTTTTATTATTTGTAATTTTTCATAATCATACATCATCATTATATTATTTGACATTCTGAAGGCACTTCACCTAATCAGTTTACTCATCAGAACACCTTTCCTACCTTAGTAAACCTTGAAGCTTTTTTATCCAGGAGAATAAACCCCACATGTCTTTTCTCTTTTCCCTGCTTCTTTTTCACCTACAGTTAGCTCTATAGCCAGTAGGAACAAAACCAGTGTTAGTACGAGTCTGCAGCATTTGCAAGACCAAAAAATCTTCCTAAATCTTTCCAGTTCACCAGCTTCCTCTTACTTCATGAGCGTTTCTTTACTTAGATCACTTACTTTCTATTTCCTTGCACAATATTATGCCTCTGCAAAGAAATTTAAACTGCAGGTTGTATGAAAGAGCCAAGGGTATATAATGCACTGTCCTGTAATTTACTGCCAGTGCCATTCTCACACAAGTAAACCACTGCTATGCTTTACATCTCAGGAGACAGCTCACAGCTTCCTGTTCAGAACAGACCCATTTCCCAAAATCCTCCCTACCTACTACTATCACTCCTACTGACTTCGTCTCCCTTACACTCCGTTCCTAGATTAAGCTCACAGCAGGGAAGTTTAAGATAATTAATTACATGTTTACTAAAGTATATTGGCTGTTTCTACTATCAGACTAATATGGGGATAAACAGGAGAAATATATGGCTGTAATTCAGTGTTATGGAACATCAGACTAGAGATTGTAAATTTTGATACTGAATCCTTATCAATAGCCCCATATATATAGCACTGCAAGCATTGCAGGCATTTGTAGGAACTGCTGGGCCTCAGGACACGGTCATTTTTTGGTAAAAACTCACATGTAGGCCCTAATCCTAGACTAAAGAGAAGTAACATATGAAGGCTTTTTTATATCTGTCTGACAAGAGGCACATGTTGCTCTCCACAGCTCTTCAGATATATTATTTCTTCTATGATGTTAATTTTGGCATTGATTTACGTGGAGTTTACAAGAAATGGGAAGAGGATGGAATGAGATGCAGAGCTATAAATGGATAACTGTGTTTCCAAATTCTCTAATGTGACAGGTAGCTTTTGAGGATAAAGAACATAGAGATCTGTGTCTACAGTCTTTCTCTAAGGCTTATTAGCCATGGCTTAACTTTGAATTCTTTAAACATCTTCCCTTTTCAGTTATTGCTACACCACTTAGTAGACAAAATTAGATTTTTTTTTGTTGTTCTAACATAAAACTATATACTCAAATAGCCAATAGGGCAAATACTGATTGCTCTAAAAATAGTATTTTGATTGCTTTTAGAGAATGACTGTGACTGTTAATAAGTGGCTAATTAGTTTGGTAACATGACTAAAACAAGCACTCATTCAATTTTAAATTACTTCTATATAATACATAAACCAATTGAAGAACATTCTTGAAATTTACTGCTGAAATGGAAAGCAGAAGCACTTACAGAATACTGCTTCATAGCACTCACATAATACTCTGTGATACTACTATTAAAATGGTCACTATTGCAGTATTTTTCATGAGTTCCAAAGAAATGTTTCTTTTCAAAGAAAACATTAATTTGCCTTAATGTACAGTTCAGAGGTGTGAATTTTTCCCTGTAATTACAATTGCACTAGAATCATATGTGATTTTAATAATAGAAGACAAACATTTTAAGAAATAAGTATGTCTAAATTAAATATTATCTTATGGATGATACTGTCGACTATGTAGACCTATCTACAGGCACATTGTTAATTATATTATTTAGACCAATTATAACTTAATTACAGGAGAAATAATCATTACTCATTATGTTCTGAACTGTACCCAGCTATTTATTTCAAGATGATTATAGTATGAAATGTCATCATGGAAACAATTGTTGACCCCACAGTTAATCAGCTCTCCATGGGAAATCCCACAGACCACTTAGCTTTCCTGAAACATCTTTACTTATTTTATGCTAATGAAATTATGATGTTAGAAATATGCAATAGATCACACATGTTTTGGATAGGATTGGCATTTTAAAAGAATAATTTAAAAAATAAAAATTATAACTTCAAGGACAGACAAGAATAACTGCAACTTATGATTACAAATTTTGGGAATCTTAAAAGCGCTGCTGATGCCAGAAACCACAAACATGTAAAACAATTATAACTTGTTGTATGTTTGTGTTTTTTGCCTCAATGTATGCAGATGCTATTACCACAGCTAAGTCCAGACCTTCATGACTTTCCTGCTGCTTCTAGTAGAGAAACCTGCAGAAGCAGAATGGCCAAGAATGGCTCTGTCACTACAAAGGGAAACATTCTCTACAGCAACACACTATTCAGGAAAAATTAAGTCGTTCATGCTGACTGCTTGTCCTCCACTCTTAATTACTTAATTTACAACTTGGAAAGTTTCCATTGGAAGAATTTAATATGCTGTACTATTTAATTCTTTTGTACACCGAAGGCAGATGAGAAAAAAGTATGCCTGAAAAATTTCCTTCAGACGAAAGACTGCTCTGAAAAGGCATCATTTAGATTTCTATGTATCAAGCAATTTCCTCTGACACTTGGATAAAAGTAACAAATAAAAGTTTTTATTTGTTTGTATTAGAAAAAGAGTGTATAGAAGAAAATTCTTCTAGAAACATCATTATCGATCAAGTTACTTAAAAGACGGTGAGTAAGCCAGGGTAAAATTTATTGAAAAATTCACAGTTATTAAAGGAATTACCCTGTCAAGAATGAGATGGTACAACATCTGCACATTCTCCGTACTTAACAAAATCAAATCTACTGTGTAAGAAACAGTTCTAGTAGCTACAAGCTGGACTAACTCCTTGAATTTCTGCCTTGATTAAAACAGGGAAGAACCTAACTTAAACCTCATACTGACTCAATATAGTTTCCATCAGGATAGATAACAAGAGGCATAATAATTCTGTAAAATCCAAAATTAGAACCTTTTTTCTACAGGCAAACTATGGTTTTAACCATGGCAGCAGTAAAAACACAGACTCATTGAACTCTTTTCCCTCTTTTCTTTCAAGAGCACATCTATTTGATACCATGTGTTGAAAATGAAGTTCAGAAGAGGATTTTGGACTAATGTATCCCTTCATGATATTTTAAGTTCTAATCCAGAGTGTTAACTAGCTGAGTTTTATAGCAATCCTACTATACATGACAAGTTAACACCACTGACAAATTTGAAAAGAACACTTTGGGATTTTGTTTGTTTATTTGTGGTTCTAAAAGGGGTTGCTAAATGTGAAAACCAATGTCAATGTTCATTCTCTAGCTATTGCAGACTAGCAAAACCTACTGAAATTAGTTAATAAAAAAGAGCAAAATTTACAACAATTATATGCACTTCTAGCTCATAAGAAACACCTAAAATAAAAAAAAATTAAAAGGGATGTGCATTCTTTCTCTAAATAACCCCTGAATATGTCAAGAAGTCTTACTTTATTATTGCATAGGTCCCTGAATTCCAGTGAGATGCTTAAAAATTAAGGTAAATTTTTCAACTCAGATCAGTATATTATTTCTCATCTTGGATATGAATATGAAAGTGATGGCTTGCATTTCTATAGCTTCTTGTGTGGGAAGATTTCAGAGCACTTTGTAACTAATTATATAAGTATTTACAAAATATTTTTAAATGTTCCAGTAAGGTAGAAATTTGAGAATTTTAAGACAGAAAATATTTGTATATGTCCCAACTAATTCTAATTGCTTAATCTGAGAGACACAGCCTTCCCTAACACAATGAATAACCATAAAAAAATTGAATTTAAATTACCTTCTCTGCACATACCTGATTAATCCCACTGAAAAAAGAAAATACACCTGAATGATAGAGAAAATTGGAATCCACCTTTGTTAAGGGCTGTGTCATATTGTAGAGCAGCCAATTTAGAAGTATTCTAGATGGCTGTCAGGGCTAGAAGAAGTGTTCACTATCTTATTGGAGAATTAGAGCTGAGAAACCAGAGATAAAAAACTGCAGTCACTGATTTTGATTGTTTCTTAAGACACAGCTACACATTTAGCATTACAACTACTTAAGCAGTATCCTCACACACAGCCCTGCCCAACAGCTGCTGCACTCACATCAACTTTACCACTGACCTCACACGACACCCAGTGAAGCTCTAAATGAGCAGAGAACTCATCTGGTTGAAAAATTCACAGAAAGACAGAAAAAGATTAGATTTCAAGAGGATTTGCTGTACAATTTGACCGTGCTGTAGCTGAGGAGGATACTAATAGCACTCCAGATGCACTTTTCAGACACAAGTACAAAGAATTAATCTGGTTTTTTTATGAGCTGTAATGCTGCCACACTCTTTTCTTTACGCTGCAAGTAGAATAACTAAGGAGAGTTGAAGCAAAACACTGCAATTCTCTCTCATAATTTATGTATGGTGAGACAGGAGTCCTCTACTGACCAAATATAGACCAACCTGCATCCTATAGCCTCTCTGCAGTAGTGAGGAGAGAATGTATAGAGATTTCATGACCTCCTCTATCTGACACCAAAGTACAGGAAGATAGGTTAGAGTTCCTGAACCCTCATTCACCAAAAATCCAGAAATAAAGTCACTTTGCTTGATTTCAGAAACAAATATACAATTTCTTATTTTTTAATACATGAAACTAAATCAACAATAACAGATCCCTGACCTCTGCAATTCAATAGTTATGAATGCTGAACCAAATTGCAGACAGCAGGAAAGACATGAAAATATATTCAGTACCAACCATTTAACCAGATTAACATGAATGACATTAAAATTCTTTTAAATATTTAAAGTATGTCAAAAAGAGAAGGACTTGCAAAAGTTTTTGAATTCTTCACTGAGCCATAAAGCATATGAAGCTTTCATTGTTGAAATGAACTAAACAATCACGTGCTTGTAGTTTCCATAGGAAATGACAAACTGGAAATTCTTAATACAGTTAGGACTTCAAAGTCACAGCTCAAAAAGCAACAGAGCAGTCAAGCACTTACCAGGTAAAAGGAAAGAAGGGGCTTAATGTTCACTCCACCAAGTAGCAGTACCTGGCACAGTGCCAGGTCTTCTTCACATGACAAAGTACATCACTTTGCAGCCCTTATTAATATTGCAGCTATATTTCTTTTTTGGGTACTAAGGAAGCCAGAGAAGACCCTCTGTGCCAACTTGCTTTTTCTGAGCATTGTGCACATTTTACTAAGTTTGCTAACTATACTTGCAATAGATTCTGATTGAAAACCTTAAATCATAGATATAGAGACCAAAAAAACCCAAAAACCAACTAGAAATTAAGGCCATTTTGCATCCTAGGATACAAACCAATGCCGAAAAATACTGAAGCTTAATTCCTAAAGAGTTCATTTCTCCTAGGCCCTTTTCCCTACTCAGTATATCAGCCATCATGAAGATGTGGTATTTTGGTATCCCATCAAGTTTACAATCATGAACGTTGGGCAGCTACTGTTTGTTTTTATACAGCAAGCACAGAAATTTTTTTTTTAATATTGAGCTAAAAAACAGTTAGGAGTTTGCCTTCTTATCTCACACCAAGGATAGTACAGAATTTTGAAAGTAACTAAGCTTAATGAATTACTTTTAATATCAATACTGCTGTTCATTCTTCACTGAGAAAAGAAAAACTGTAATATAGAATTTTATATACTGAAAAATACATTAGAAATGAAAGCAACACAAAATATAACCCAAATGAAGTATTAATGGTAAAATGATGATGATATGTTAGTCTTATGCATTAATGCTATGTCATACTGCTTTACCCAACAATGCAAACTCATGCTACTTAGCAGATCTCAATATTTTTGTGACTAATGCGAAAATTACACAACTTCAATTATGATTGCAAGCCTTCATCTTTCATATTGAAATGAAACTGGAAATATGAAACTATAAAAACTGCTCTTTCTCTAGTGACATTTTTCATTACCTGTGACCCCTGATAATTGCCATCTTTATTTTATATACTGTAAGGAAGGGAAAAATTTATTATTTGATAATTTCCAAAGAAACAATCTGACTATTTCTAGATCCCTTTGTGTCACATCAAAATCATTTAGGATTGTCCAAATTTTAATATGTGTTCCCAATTTGAAATTCAGCTGGTATTGTGATTATAGTAATCCATTATTCTTAATTTTAAATAAAGCAAAAAATAATGTTTTTCTAGATTTTATAATCCTATCATTTTTCAAGAGAAAATCTCCGAGGAAATGAATCTGTCTTCCAGAACATCCAAAGATGCTTTGTGCTCCAGATCTTAACCTGAATAACAGCTCTTTAAATATTCCCCTCCCCTTGAGGGACAATATATCTTCCCCACAGAGTATTCCCAGCTCTATTCCTGGAAAAGATCCATTCTTACTCCCCAACTTGATCTTTCAAAAGATTTTTAGGATGCTGTGTATAGCAGTATGACTAGCATATAACTACTACCAGACTGTGCAGAGCAACTGAAAACGTTCAACTTTACAGATGACTGCTGCAATGCAGTCACTGCTATGAAGACAAGGCTTATTCACCTGCTCAGGTTGTGCTTTTGAGATGCGAGTGACAGGGGGGAACTTGTTGCCACAGGGAATGACAGGAAGCTGCCTACGGCCAGTTGAGCGGGAGGAAGAGGAGTGGCTCTCAGCTGGCTGACTCCTTGGGAAACCAGCCTCCCTCAGAGGGTCCAAGTGGATGGATAGAAAGGCTATAGGGCTCATGGTGCGGAGGATGGGACTTGAAATTCTTGGAGTGGAGAAATGCAGCATATGACATGAGTTGAGCTGTGAGAACAACATGGCGGGGAAGAAAATAAGGTTGAATATATTTTAATAATTCTTGTTTATGTGTTGCCTATATGCATTCCCTCAAAAACCATATTCACAATTCCCTAAGAGGCTGAAAGCTCATAATTTAAGAGGTGTCTTAAGCCTAACTTTCACATTTTCCATCATCCATTTTCAAAAATCCAGTATCAAAATCAAGAGTAATCATCATTTCTCTAGCTAGCCTCTTCATTCCCTCAGTCTTAGAATCACAGAATCATTTAGGTTGGAAAATAAAATCAGATTATTTAAGTCCAACCATTACAACTATTATAACCAGTCAGTAACAACCTAGGGCAAATTTAATAAACTAACAGAGTCTGTTTCAAGGACATTGTGTACATAGTTGATAGGTGGCTAGTTGATCACTGACTGATCCTTTCAAACACTCAGCACATCCGTACAACATCATATCCATGTTTCTGAGATTACCACATTTATAGCATATACACCCATCAGAGGCTTTACAGCTGTGCCAATAGCAGCATACATGAAGAACTGCACCTGACAGGATTAATCAGTAAGGTTAATACAAAGCAATTCTGATGAAATTTCCCAAATATGGAATCAAACTAGGAGGATATACTGGCCTGGAGAATCAAGGAACAATTGATTCATCTTGAACTACATTAATTAAAGCATTTAAATAAGAGGTTAGAAAAAATAATAGGAACTCTAAAGTCTTCCAAACTATTAACTTTAGACAAAGTCCATTTTTAAATTGCTTATTGATGATTCTAATAAACCTATAGCTTTGATATACAAAGCTAAAATCAACTGGTTTTTTGGTTTTTTACAAGACCTTTTCCAGTACTGAATAAATATCTGATGGTGACACACTTAAATATCTGTAAATAAGATTGCTATACATAGTTTGCAATTCTTTGTCCCAATTACAGTTAAGAGAAAACCATGAGGAGTAGAAATAAGGAAATTTTCTGCAAGCTTCATGCTTCATGAAGGTGACTTTTTGTTTCCTACTAACGATAGGTCAGTATTTGCAATTCTAACTTATATCCTTTGGAAAGCAAGAGCATCCAGCAAGCATTTCGGTTTCTAAGGAAAAGGTATCTTTTAATTGTGTCAATACTAAAGCTTCAGTTCCCACAATGCATAGCTGACTTGCAACTGGAAAAAAAAGTATTTCCAGTGTCTCATAAAAGCAGCAAATGAGGATAGAAGGTATATGAAAGCTGAACTACTTAAAGCTCAGAAATAAATAGAAATGTAAGAGCAAGCTTTTGATAAAACATAACCTTGACATACAAAATTTCCATTTCAGCAATATTTCTAAATAACAAAAATAAATAGATTCATGCAGCACACCCTCTTCTATAACACACAGACACACACACATTTACACAAATTTGTGTTGTCGGCCAAGTGGGATCAAAGCAAACTGTTGTTTAATTTAAACTGAAAATGAAGATGGAAAGAGCTGTTACGTGTTTAATTACTTCAAATCAATTCTTTCCTATTTACTGAAATATCTGCTTGACAAATACATGTTGCAAGGTTTTGTGCAAGCACTGTATGGAGTTCTTTGCAATTCAATACAAACACAGGAAATCAATGAGTCTGTGGGTCCACAACACAGAAAGTCCAGCTCCAGCCTGATAGCAGCAGGTGGAGGAAAAGAAAACTAGAGCCGTATGATGCAAAGTGCTGCTTCAGTGTAAATTTACTGTTAGTGTAGATCGGCTCAAATTCTTTTGACCAATTAGCTTCACACCAGTAGATATTATGGCAAATCACACACTGTCTGTACTGCAGCCAAAGTCTACATAAAGCTTTTATTAAAGCATAAAGTCAGCACCTATACCCTTACCATGCTCTGAGTATTCAACAGACACGTGATCATGTGCCCACAACTACTAAGGCAGATCAAACAGGTCTTTCTGGTAGCACACAGAATCTGTATTGCAACTGGAAAACCAAGACTGAAAACATGAAAAATACTTCTCTTACCTGCAGGCCTTTTTTCATAATAGACAGCATGATTTGCTGTAATTTTTTATGTCTGAGACTTTCTCATCCCCAAGCCAATATCTTACACATTTTTCTCTCTTATTTTTTGAGTTCAAGTTTCCTTTCTTAACTGGTACAACTCTGCATTCTTAATAGAATGCTGATGCTGTGTATAACAGGTGAGAAGTGATATTATTAACAATTACAGGAAGTCCACATACACAAACAATTTCAGGAAGAGTATTTATCTACAAATGGAAGGACTGTAGACCAGAAATCTCTTTCCTTCAGCAGAAAATAAAATTATGAGTGAGTGTATGAAATATTAATTTTTCATACAGAAACATCCATGCTAGTACTTACTAAAATAATGAGAAACAAAGCTCTGAAAGAAATTAAGAACAAAGAGTCATCAAAGTAAAAAGGAAATATTTTTTTAAATACTTTACTTATGATAGGAAAACTATTTTATTCATTCACCATGAAGTAATTGCTTGCATATTTAACAAATCTATCAGAATAAGCCCAAAAAGCAAAACCGTACTTTCTTCTAAGTGACAGTGAAGCAGGTCAGTAGAAATCCATATGGGAGGTATATTCATAAGCATGATGATCATGAATGCTGGCATGTCCTAGAGTTTCAAGATGTTTGAAATGAGTGAATTATTTCAGTAATTATATTAAGCTCCTATACTACTATAATTTCAACATCTATTTTTAACCCCTTTTAGTAACACACATTTCATTTATAGCCCTAAAATTAACATTCTTGGATCCAAACCTGCTCTTATTAACTGGTGCAATATAATTAAATCAGCAGAAAAGTAAAGTATGACCTTTGCCTATTATTTTTATTGCCGGGAAGGTGTTACCTAGAAAAAAATACTAAAGAACATCTGATGCACAAGCAAGGATCACATTCAAAACCAGTTTCAGGGTAAGTACTCTGAGGAAAAAAGGAAACAGCTCTACCAAACAGCTCCCTAAGGTCACCAGGACCTTTGAACAGAGAGAATGACAGGAAGAAGAGGCATATACACACTTGCTCCCAGTGAGGTGACAAGAACACTCATCTATAAGAACAAGGTTCTAGTACCCATCATAGGGAATATTTAAGTATCCTTTATAAAGTGGAATACATCAATGAAGGCCAAAAAGAAAAGCTCACCCTGAAATAGCCGCTTAGGCTTTGTGTGGCTTTCAAGGGCTAAGGAAGTAGATGGAAGAGTACCACAAATTGCCATCACAGCTGGAGTAGACACACTGTATAGACACACTGTTTCCAGCTCCTAACATGGCCAAGTAATTTCTATTTTCCTTATTCCCAGGTCAGTTTATCTTTTCTATTGTACATCATTCACCTTTGAAACACCAAGTTCCTTCCTGCCATTTGTCTTGCACTCACAACACTACCTGCCCTTCCAGCATAACATAAACCATATTAATTTCCCCCTTTTTTGAGGTCATGACAAATGCTACTTATCTCCCTGCAAAGCCAAAGTAAAATATAATTTCACTCCAGTTTCTACTTCAGCCAGTATTTCTTCCAATGCATTTTATAACTATTAACTTCGTTTGCAACCATTTCTGCTCCCATGTTCTGAAGCTTCTTCCTTTTCAGACAAAGATATTGTCCATTCTTTGCACTGTAGTACATAATATTTGTATCACCTCTGCTTTAGTTTTAAGTAAAACAGCTATTTCTCCCAAAAGAGCCACATTTGGATAAGGTGTACAGTTCTATAGTGCATTTGCATATAAAATTATAAGCTGTTTTTAATGGCTTTTGAAATAAAAACACTTGATAACTAGTATTTTGTACAGGACCAAGTGCCACTCCTTCTTGTCTGTTTTACTAAAACTGACCTAAAAATACAAAAACTGAACAACATAAAAATTTAAAATCATTTTCACCTTTAAATGTTTCTAACCACCAAAAACTCTTTCATGCAAATAATATTTCAAATGAAATCTCAAAAATCTGTTGCTTAACACAGTTCTGTATTTTCTACTACACAAACCAAATCTTCTATAAACTACATAAAGTATGATGTCCAAATCTAATCTCTTATGAAAGATATGATCTTGCCTTTTCCATGAGAACCTAGGTGTAGTTGAAATTTTACTGTGCTGCTATAATTAATTACATTGAGTAGTTCATTTTAACTATAAAGGATACTCCACACCTGATAATAAATGAGTAGTTAGTGACAAGTTTCTTTTTCTACTGAGCTGGGGGTAACTTTCACAAGAAGTGGTGATACATGAAGAAAAAATATAGCCAGCTTTCTTGGCTCAAGGGAACTTGAAAGAATTGACCTTTAGATCATAGACGCTACAATATCTACTTTAAAAAGGGGAGAAATGAAACCATGAGGTGATTCCCAATCACTCAACCATTAATCTCACTTACTCCTTAAGTAAAGGCAAAGAAATCTTTGTTTAGAAACAGTGATAGGACAAAAAAGTAAATGTTCAAAAACTGTGCAACAGAAAATTCTTCAGAAAAGTCAGAAAAAGAAAAAAAAGGATATGCAACAGAAGCAAAGCAATCTGTCTTAGTGAAAAGAATACAGGAATAAAGTAGGAGTTGCAAAAGTATTTTAGAAGTGAAAAGCATCAACACTTTATAAAAGGCAACAAGTTGTTTGTACAAGGACCATTAGAAATTTCTGAAATAACAGGAAGAAACAAGGTGAATTCCAGAAGCAAACACTGCAAGAATCATAGACGTGAAAGTAACTGTTTCTTTAACTTCAGCCACTTAGATTTTTTTCTGGAACACATGAAACACTGTAGAGCAGTATTTTACATACTGAATTGTAATTTTATGTTTACGTACTGCAAATATAATAAATATGCATTTGCATGTGCGTCTCCCACTGATTAGAAATCACTGCACAAGGAGCTTCTTTAGATATAGAGATATATAGATAGATAATTTTGTTAAATGTGGCCAGTTCTGTGGATCACACTTGCAGAACAATTAGCACTTCCATGGGTGACTGTAAACAGCTGTGTAACAGAATATGTAAGATTAGTCTTCAAGAATCAAGCCCCATACCTGCTGAAAGTAGGAATTTCTGCTACACTGCTGTATTTTCTTCACCACCTTTACCATTTCCTCTTAAAATTCTGAATGAATAAAAGGTTTTCTTACCGGAGTGAGTGCTCCCTCTGCCTGAGCTTCCATAGGACTTGTAGGGGTGGCCGCAAGAAGCTGTCCTGCAGCTCCAGACAGAAGTTCCAGTTTATCTGTAAGCTGTTCAGATGCAGCAGGATGACATTCCATGTCTAGAACAAACTCCACCCCTGAAGTTTGGTTCTTGGCATGGACATTGTTTCCTGCCCAACCGCCCTCTCTGGACTGCTCTTCTGGAAGGGACTCCTCTAGAACTTGTAGTACCTCTGGCTCTTCATCTGAGGGACTTCCAGTCATTTTGTGCCCTAAAGCCTCATTTGTCCTGAAGTCCTGCAAGTCTCGTTCCTTATCTATTATCACCCATTCCTTAGAATCAACCTCCTGCCTGCAGGAGCTTAGGTTAACAGCTACAAATCCATTGCTCATAACACCATCAGCATGGTCAGGAGAATTAGCTGATGCAGGCTTTGAAGCATCTGGAAGATACTCTTCATCATAGTGCCAAACATGGTCCGTGCGGGCAGTCACAGCAGCAGGAACAGATGTCTTCTGAGAAAGAGGAGGAACAGCAGCAACAGGAGTCTCTGCCACTTTCAAGTCCTTCTGCTTCTTCTCCAAACTTAGAGAAAAGAAGTTAATATCTGAATTAGTTAAGAATTAATTAAGTAATGTAAGTTACATCTGAGTGTTTTCAGACGAAGAAAACTAGATTTATATAAAAATTTATTGTCCTATTCTAGAACAGCCTACAATGGTTCAAAGATCCACAATTTGAGACAAATAAGTATGATGTCAAGAAAAAATGGATGGATGGTCTTAGAAATACACACATTTTTCATTTTAGTTGTAATGTATCATGTTGTATTGTAAATCTAATTACCAGAAGGGAGAACTGTGAGAGAAAAAAACTCAGTAGTGAGGTTACCAGAGGTCCAGCATACTTAATTTGTTACATAGCAGAGACTCAATGAGGAACAGAAGAAACAGATGTCTCCTGCAGCAGTTATTACATGCTTTCAAGAAGAATGTTATTTATTGCTTTGATTGATTCCTTACTTATGCTTTGCATAATTCGCTTCATAAAAAAAATGCAAATTCCTAGCTCCCCTATGAAGTATTTAGAAGGATTTTGCCACTGTCATCACCTCAGCTCTCTTCTACTATCCCCCCTCAGCCTCTGCCTTTCAGTCAGATTCCACTGTGTCCCTCTCCCCTTATTCCTTCTAGACACAGGCAAACTGAATCCATTTTCATACATCTCTCTTCTCTACCTTCAAATTCAATTTTAAGTTCTCTGTCTTCCACCAAGATTTTTTCTATGTTGGTGCAACACCTTTGGGCATAACTAAGCTTGCTGAATGCAGGTAGATTTCTAACTTCTTCACCCCACTTCCTGTAAACCTCCCTTCTCATGTCATATAGCCTAATCTCATGTTACCTCTATTGAGCACCTGATGTCAACCTTCTTATTCAGGATGAGTTGTACTGACTCTGTCAAGAGTATGCCACTGAAGAAAAAGTTAATAAATACCAGGGTTACAACCACTAGATCTCGAAATACAAAATTCCCAGGTGTGGAAGTCCAACTTCATCTGTATTCTAGCAATAATAATTTTCCAAAGTAGCTGCCAAGTAGTGAAATCCATTAATTGAGCAATATTATGAAAAATATTTTGCTGTAACTTTCATGAGCATACTCAACAGCTCCATTCCTGCTCTTCACACAGCATAGATAACAGTATCCTAATCACATATCCTTAAAAGATCCTAGCAGAAGTATGACAATTTCTTTACCAGGTCTCAAGAAACTTATCAGTGTCGGGCTTAGACTCCAGCGTCATACGCTTCTCCAGTTCAAAGCTGTGAATGGAACGTAACTTTCGCACCAGTGGAACGTCTCTGTCTAACTGGGTGGTCTCTGAGCGAACTCGAATCGGAGAACCAAGACTCGGGGCATTAAGCATTCCATTCCCTGGTCCATGGCTGTTTTCTTCCTCTGTGGCAGCCTGTACAAAATGTAAAGTAAAAATGTAACTCATTAGGAGTGGCAAAACAAGAGGAAGACAAGGCACTACATGGTAAAGACCCTCCAAGTTTTTAGAGTTTAGAATGTGAAAAACAAATTTGTATTTGGAATGGTCCTTAACTTCATGCCATAATTAAGGTAGTTTAGATATGCTCTTCAGCACACACCTACAGCAGACAAAATACTGGCAATATACTGATTCTGGGTAGGTCTAAGAACAGGAGTATCAAAGACCCAGTAATACAGTTACATTTATTCTGACACTTCACACTCATCTCTGAAACTTTCTTTAACAATAGTCTGAAACCTTGCACTTGGTAGCATCTTTGGTCTGCTTTACAGTCAAGTGTTCTTATTAGAGAGAAGTTAGTTTCCAGGCTGTCTTTTTGATTCTCTGGAGCATATAACAGTGTTATACACTAAATCTACTAAATATTTCTGTGACTTGAAACTATGTTTTAACCCAACAGCATTCTATCTCAATAATGACTGAACATTATTTAGAGCTGGGAAATCATGATCATCCTTAGCTTCTACAGGTGTAACAGAAAGTACCTTTGTTTGAACCAAAACAAACTCCTTTCTCTCTCTTTGGTAAAACAAACAAACACATCTGAAAACAGGCACCATGCATTGGTCTTTCTCACAATACCTTTTTTTTCCTAGCAAATAATGAGTAACAGCTTCAGAACTAGACAGCCCTCCTAGATAAAGAACATTTTAGTACCAGATCTGTTTTCATGTTAAAAACACTGTTATATCAAGAAACAGGCGACATCTGTTCAAGTGTGAAATACTGTGATTGTGAGTAAGGAAGACAGGAACCAATTCTCAGAGACCACTTTTGAAAATAAAGCAGTATTCTCTTTTAAAGACCAGCCAATGAACCTCTGAATCAGTACAAAGGTATCATATCTTATGGAGACAAAACCACCAAGCGAATTAAATGGATACTGCCAATCACGCTGATGATTTGTCAACTGGAGAACATTAAAATCTTTGTACATTTAGTATCTAGCTTCTACACATGCAAGATGCAGGAAAATTGCTTTGATTTCACTCAGTGAGCAAGAATAAAGATCATGTCTGAAGAAAACAAATATGAGTAAACTACAAAGAGTCTCAAATTATCAGCACGGTATTCATCATGAAGACCTGATAAAGTGACTCAAGGCCCAAAAGACTGTCTGCTTTTTTCAGTATATAAAATGTGTTATCTCTACCATAAATCATTTTCTTAGATCATTCTGGCTAATCAGTATCAGTACAACTGCCTTATTAATGATATCTTACGTGCACTACAAAGACAAGAAACTGCTCAAAGATGGTCTTCACAATGCAGATTTGAAAGTACCTTACAGATCCCCAGTTTTATTTTGTTTCTGTTTGCATCCATTTCTTCCCAAACATCTTTTTCCTGAGGACGCTGATGTCCAGGGGATCCAGGTAGTTTCTCTGGTGATACACCAACAGGAATAACATTCTCTCCATCACTGAGCTGTTCATCAGGGAATACTTCATCTGTATTTTCCCGCAGCAAATCTCCTGGGATAGGAGTGGCATTGGCAATTCTACAAAAGTAGTTTAAAAACAAAATCAGAAAGGTAAATATTTTTATATTCTCATGCGTTTACAGAAATTATTTCTATTTTAAAAGAAAGAAACAAACAAAAACTTACAAAGAAAATCATGTTTCTGCAGAAAAATTATTGGAAATTATTTAATATAAAATGCCCTACTCCCTGGCTTTCGCAATTTATTTAATTTAGGTACATAACAAAATATGTAAATCAAAAAAACTGTCACATAAAAGCTGTTTTTTTGAATGTTTTTGAAGCCACTTCTGAGAAAATTTATTAGAGATCATATCCAGGCTCAACTTCTGTCCTGATTCTTCTCTAGATATTCTTCTACTCAAAAAAATTAGTGGCACCCATAAACACTTCTTACATTCATCCATAAACACCTCATATATTTTTCAGTCCCTGGAGATGAGTATGCATATTATTAACATCACATCTTGTCCAATTTACTTCATTACAGAATGTCTCAAATAACATATTAAATATTATTTCAAACACAACCAAAATCTATTTCCAAATTTCTAATAAAGATCCAGTCATTTTCCAAACTTACAAGGAAATTGCAGCAAATATTTTATTGCAAGCTTACAGAAAACAATGGGTCTATTTCCAGGCAGTTAAATTTCGAGGCACATTAAACTCTGGACACATTATTTAGTTTCACAAAATACAATTTAGCAAAGGATGGATGAGCAAATTTACAAGCAATTTCCTGGAGTACTATTTTTATTGCTGTAATTTTAGGACTGCACTGCTGATCTTTCAGGATAGTATAAACTAGAACCCTAAAAAGGGAAATAGTTCAAATGGTCCCAAACTTCCCTTCCTCTATGCATTCAAAATCCTGCAGAAAAACCCCTAAATTATGGAGATGATTTCCCTTTGGTAGGAAGCCCCTGTGTGGCTGCCATGGAAGAGACCACACCGTGCATACCCAATCGCAGCCGGCGTGAGACGAGTGTGCAGCTGAGGGGTGGTTGAAGTTGTTGTTGTTGTCAGAGAGCCATCAGTTCCACTCTTCTCCCAGTCAAAAGGGTCGCTTTCAATAACCCCAAATGTTTTCATGCTGTTGTCAAACACAGACATGAGAAGCTGAAAATAAAGGAAAAAGTTAGTAAGCTTCTTTTTTGTCTAAGAGACCAAACAATTAAGAAATATCCTTCTGTAATACTGACAACAACATCAAAAAAAGGAGTTTTTTATATAAAACACTTCTTATTTTTCAAGATTTTGAGGCCAAGATATACAAAATTCCATTTTATTAAACCAGAAAAATAATCCATCCACATCTGTGGGTTTTTAAGGCATGAGGCAAAGATACACCATAGATTTACAAAAAGACAGAAATACACACAGAGAAGTATAACTACATTGCTGCAGAACACCATACAATGGCTCTCTAGCAGAGGAAGAGAAAAGAATACATTTGATAACACTATGAAATTAAGGAAATTAATGAGATGTAGGAAAGAATACTGATCTGCTAATTAATACTCATTATTCCTGTCATTAAGAACCATGTATCATTTACTTCATACAATGCTGACATTTATACTATACTAATGTCTAAGTTTTCAATCCCCATTTTATGCTTTGAAAAAGCCTTTAGAAAATTTGTGTCCATGACAGAAAAAAATGGCATCACTTTCCTCTCTATGAAATAAACTTTGTCTCATTCTAGTCACTGATGGGAAGGCTGTGTCCATATCATTCTCTGTAACATTTCTAAGGTTTTTTCCCCCTGGAAGCTAAAAACCTGGGTTTTTTTCCAATCCAGGATGCTGAAAATTTTTCCACACTCTCCTCTGGCATACCCTTTGGCAACTTTAAATAGATGGGAAGTTTGGATCATTTCTCTTGTACAGAGTAGTCTCACCCACTTAATCTTTTCTCTCAAACACCTTCTGCATGCCTGTCCCAGTCATTTCTGTAACCCTACTGAAGAGCACAAAACCATGGTTCACTCTGTCCTTTATGTACTGTGTTTAATTCTTCTCTTTCTCCAAACATTAAGCAGTGTCTCAAAGTAATTTTTAAGGTCATTCTCCTTTAAATCTTTTCATCAATTTCTGCTGTAAAGCAAATACAAACTCAAATGCTTATATCAGGAGGCTGAGGCAATGTATGCACAACTACCTGAATAAAATAAACATCTGATATTGCCAAATCAAACAATGCTTCTCAGCCTAGGTAATGAACTTTTTAGACTGTAAACTATTTGAAGCAGGGATATACATTCATTCTTGTTCAGTGCCCACCCCTAACTACAAACAATACAGTAGGTAGGAACAACACCACTGCAAACACAAGTTAAGAGAAACCAGAGTTTAAAAGAGCATTCTCACTGCTCTAAATAAAACCACCCTGCTCTGGTCTAAAGCACATGAACAAGACTGTGTTGTAAGGTTCAGGCTGCAGCTACACAACTGCAAATGTTCCATGAACAGCCACAGGACTGTAAATTACTGGGCTGACTCTATCATGGAAAAACTCTGTCCTGGTATCATGTTAATTGCTGAGTGCAATGTGCTGTGTTAGATACAAATAGACCACAAAAAAGTATTTTCAAATTATGATTGAAATATGCTTTATTATTCAGGTTTTGTAATGTAAAACATATTTACCAGTCTATAATCAAGGTTTTTTCATGCAACATTACAATTTCCGCAAAAGTACTTTTTACCATAGGAAAAAAAATCTGATACATCTTTATAACCAGGCACACAAAACATTGAAAACTGTTTCCTCACTTAACTGTAAACTATAGGATAAATTTAATGGAAATTTGTAATGGAGAAGAGGAAAAAGAAAAAAAGAAAGTATTTCTTTTTCAGGAATACTGAACATTTTTTGTAGTTGCAATAAGTTTTTTTTAAACATTCAAATTTTTTCACAAAAATTGATTTGTTTTGCAAATGTGCAGAATCATATACCAGTATATTTAGAGAAATCCACTTAACAGGAAATCAATTATTCCTTGAGATTTTCAGTTCTTATTTCAATTCTCATATATCTTGATTTCTCTGTTAATCTCACCAAGCAAAGCAGAGGAGTTGCTCTTATCAAGTTACAATTCCAGAATTAGTCAGATTTACTTATTCAGTTGAACCAATTATACTTGAACACCAACAGAAACCCATTCCTCCTGATTTCACTGATTTAGGGAGTTGAACAAAGGCAGAGAGGCAGACAGGTCCTGCAAGTGGGAAGCTGACAGAAATGGATGTTTCTGGGAGCCAGAGGAAAGGCACACAGGGACAGCTTGTCATGGTGTGCAATTTGATCAGTACAACTTCTCACAGTGTGTCGGACTGAAAAAACTCTCAAGTCTCTCCCTCTCTGCTTTTCCTGAGTATTCCTCTGCTGCTTTCCACAAAGAGGGAAAATGTTCTGCATTTATTTATTGTTTTATCATAGGTCAACACTGGGTGAGTTAAGGCACATTCTACAGCAAATCCTCTCGGCACAAACCACCTCACCACTGAGCAGAGCTGCCCATTTCAGCAGGCAATACTCTCTAAAACAAAGAAAAATTACTTGTCTCCTGTGATCTCTGTACAATACTTCAGTTTTGAAAACACACCATGAGTGTATGTTGTGCTCTAGCTGTAGGTGCTGAGTTCCAGACTTTGGAAAACTGCCAGAATGACAATCACTGAGAGAACAATCTGATCAATTAACTTATGGAACACCTACTAGAGGCTGATAGTAGGATAGCTCCCAATCCTAACAGAATAATGACTGAAAAGCAAGTGTCCATTGTTTTTAGAAACTTAACAGCCTTGCACTTCCCAAATGGAAAAAAACAACGTTTGAACCACAGAGTTTTCATGGTACTAAATGGTCATTAAATTAACTTTGTGGCAGCACAAACCATAATAACTACCAAGATTACACAATGAAATCAAAGTAAATTTCAAGATGAAATAGCATAAAATTCTCTTCTTTATGAAACAGAAAGACAAAATAGTACAAGTGTTTACCTGGTAATCAGGCTTTGTGAAGTAATCCAAATTAGAAATGTGATCCAGAAAGACGTTGAATTCTTGAGGAAGATGTTTCAACATAAGTCTGTGTTCATACCTTTCTTTAATGGAGCCCACTTGCTCCTAGGAGTAAGTAACACAACAAACATTGGCACACCTTCATTCTCTGTTACAACATACTCACATCCTCTGTTACAGCCATTCAATACACTACTAGCCAGAGAGACAGGTCACTACATTACACTGAATGGTATTGAGAAAGGCCATTCTACACCAGATACCAAGATAGGAGATTCTGGTTTTGGCCTCAGTACACTTGCAAAATAATGTACAAACTTCAAATTCAATATGAAAAGCCACTTAGTTTTCTACTGTGTTTGTGTTGTTTGTGTTTGAATGCTGACTGATACAAAGAGCTGTCACTAAACACTCCAACCCTTTCTAATAGCATATTTTAAAGATTTAAACATCTTGTTGGTTCATGTCAAGTTCAGTCACTTTTTGGTGTATATTCAATCATGTAAGATGCATAAATCAAAACTGAAAAGGAGGTGCTACCTATACACCACACTGTCATCTACCAATACACAAACCACATCAGACAGTAACCAGGTTTCAGTATGATTTCAAAAGAAGCTGCAAGAAGTAATAACAGGCTGATTAGATATTATTTCTTAGCATACTTCACCTAGGACATATGACAAAAGGCACTGCATATTGCCCAATCCACTTTTGTTCACCAGCAAATAAGAAAGGCCTATTTCACAAATAATCAAAAAATATTAGAAATTTTAAGCGTGGGATAGGTGAAATAAAGTACTCAAGTGATAACAGGACTAATGAAGTAAGTGGCAAATATACACTTCTGCCCTTTGCAATAATTTAAATCTAGAAGTATAACCTCCTTTCTTCCTAGAACACTTCGTAAAATTTGATTGCTTTTTATACCATGACACTTAGTCACAAGAACTAATACTAGAAAACATTGGAAAATGTAATGTTAAAATTAATTAATGATTCTAAGAGGAATCTTTATCACAGCATTTCTCTGGAATCCCTTATGCTCTGGTTTCACCTCTAGCTTTACCTTATCTTTTATTTTTCTCCAAGGCAGCTGCCCAACCACAAATTCCACCAACATGTAGAAGAGAGACCAGAGGTCATCATGCCGACCCATTTCCTGTAAAAGGAAATATTATTCTACAGCATATTACAAATACTTAAACAAATAGGAAGATAAGTTCTTTACTGCTCAAAACTTAAATTGTTATATAAAATTTAATATAACCTATGCTGCAAAACAAGTTAATTAAATCCAGTGTCTATTTTAAGGAGAAACATACAAGTAAATTTCCACAGAAGACAGAGAGAAACAAATAAAAGTTGATCTGTGTTAAAATAACATTGAAAATCCTGTTTATTGAAATTTCTTTAGAGTATGAAGTTAAGACAACATACTGGGCATTATGCACCTCATAAAACTCAGTAGCTTCACTTTTTTAACTTATTAACTTGCAATACAATTGAACACCAAAGATAAGTATTAGAATCACTATTATTTGTACAAGAACTTTTTTATCCTCAACTACTGTAAATTACATTACCCTTTAACAAAATGTATAGCTATTAATTTCTACATAATAAATGCACAAATATGAATACAAAAAAGGAAATGAATAGTAACTGCATTACTGACTGCTTCCAGCTACACGAGATGGTTTTGATCCAGATTGTGATACTCACTCTGTTTCTGTGAGCGTTGATCGATGCGTATCGTACCGTTCCTCGAAAACCAGCAACAGCTCGTGGCTGTCAGAGAACAGGAAAGAGTCTGGGTCAGAAATAAACCCTCTGACTACTTAACTTGGCGTCTACAAAGTGAGTACAGAGCCACAATATATTTCGTTTGAGATTTAATTTCAGTTTACTGAAATTAATTACTGATTCCATTTGGTGCTTCTACAAGTTCTCAGTGGAAATTCAAGTGGCACAAACTGGCTGACCAATAAATAGCAAAGGCTGCACTAGACACCAATTTAAAATATTTCTTTCTTTTCCAGTTTCTGAAAACCAGCATTTCTTCCCTGATACTCTAGCTATCTTGTGATTATAAGTCAACTGATGTTTTATAATCAGAGAATGTATTTTCCCATCCTTCTCTTATTCAAATAAAAGTACTACAGAAGGTATTATATAATTGATAACAGTCATAGTTAGTAGATATTTATTTTTTTTTTAAATCAAACTATGATATTATTACTTTGCCTAAGAGAGATATCCAATTCATGCTACCCCCTTGATTAATCATTATATATAGATAAAACCGCCAGGACTATTAAACTTGCTTTCTTTTATGCAGTCTTATCTTCCCAATAAATAATTCTTTTTGTTTTCTCTAACAATGAATATAAGAAGCTTGAATTATCTACCTCACCTCTGACTTGTACTTAGAGAGGTAGTGGTGATCTGTCTGCTCTCCCAAGACTCATGACAATTCTTAAGATTTTTTTTTAAATTTGCACAATACATTGAAAAGTCTGGTATGATATACACGCATAGATAACCACAATACATAATTGATACCTTATTAAGATAAAACTTCCACCTCTCTCTACCTATATACAGATGTATAATTTTTTCTTATCTAGCAACTAATGCTATACAGAGGTATCATTTAAATAAATCAGGAGCTGCCATTACTGTCAATAAATCTAATGATTGAATCCAGCAGGATTATGCAGCAACATCTTTAAAAAAGGATTCAACAGCTCATATAATCAGTGTCTGCTAGAGTTGTACAATGAGAGCTGAACCAGTGTTATTTAAGGCAGAGAATATTTTCTAGGATGTTCTTAACATGAAGAGGATATCAGATGATATTCCACAGACTTTGCACATCATCATACAGTTTAAATGGTGCTCAGAACACATTTCATGTTCAGGGAGCACAGACTCAACTGTCTGTCTGCCTTCTCTTTTATTTTATATCATATTCCACACTGAACATTACCCTGAAATGAAACATAACACTGTAGTTGCAGAAATTTCACAGTACCACGCAATTAGAAAAAGAATAGCTCCTAATGCTTTGGAACTGCTAAATTTCAGGAGAAACAATTTTTTTTTAAAAAAAGCACTTAAATCTCCTTTGTAGTTCTGCAGGTTGGTAAATCATCCAACTAAGAGTAATGCAGCATCACTGCCAAGACAATTAAAATACAGATAAATTTCAAAAAACATGTAGATTAATGAATAGTACTTTTTCAGGAGGGCACTGAGAGCTTAACTTTAAAACCCCTGCAAATAGAAATTCCAGAAATCTCAAGAGCATATAGTTTCAGCAGATGAAACCAAATGTTTGCTGTCTTTCCCCTCTGGCATGAATGTTAAAAAGGAAGGACTATATTCAATTGTACTTAGTTAAATATTTCTATTCTTCTGAGAATAATGGAAAATGTGAAACCTAGGATGAAATGCCACTTTTATTTCTAGCATCACAACTTCAATTTCTACTTGATAACTAGGACAGAAATGCTTTGGTTGCTGGACAAAGCAAGAGAAAAAGACTATGAAATGTCATATGATAACTAAATCATCCCATTCCATCTATAAAAACTAAAAATCTGACCTATTCCACTTCTGTCCTGGGGAAGAAATGTCCATATGAGGAAATTCATTGTGTACCAATTCAAATGCTTTTGAATGTTAAAGTCACAGCCATCCTTATCTGCCCTAACATGATTTCAATTATCTGAGAATCACCTGGATGGGAAGGAAAAAAAAAAAGAACAAAAAAAAAAAAGGNGAAAAAAAAAGAAAAAAAAAAAGAATGAATATTGCTTCTATCTATGAGCTTATCATGAAGTAAATTCTGAATTCTTTATTTCAGCAAGGACATCTAAAGCCTTTTACTGTCTTCTGCCTTAAAGTGTACTTTCTATAATCGGAAGTAAAAGCATATGTGCCTCTGTTATATTTCAAGATGCAATAAAATACCTTTTAGTAATGCAGCTGGTCACTATTCAGTAGCAGTATTGCAATGCCACACAACAATAATAAAATAATTCTACCATGTCTCTCCTGATGTGAGTGATGCTCTGTAGGTCAAATCAAGTTTGCCCAATTCAGAACAGATCTTACAGACTTCTGAGCATCTGCATAACTTCTGAAATTGTTTCAGAACTTTTCATGCATCTCACAACATCTCATGTAGCAAAAGAAAAACACTAAATCCTTCAAATTTAAGTTAAAAAAAATTTTTGGAGATACATGCAGATGAATTAAACAGATCCAGTGACTACAATGACTATTTCTACTTATAAAGGTACTTTTTTAATGTAACATCAGTTTTCTTTGGAAGTGTCGCTGCCCTGGAAACACTTGGCAATGTCTCAGATAAACTACATGCAGGAAATTAGCAGTTCCTAGCAAAGTGAACTATTTCCACCAAGCACACAGCTTTCAGACTCCTGGGAGACACGATGCTTACAAACCTATGAATGTTGCTTTTTTGGAGTGGCTGTGGAAAGGCATATCACTCTCCTTAGCTCACTTCAGTGTCTCTAGATAAACGCTCTGGGTTTATTGCTCTGGGCAACATTGGAAAGGTTACACAAAACAAAACAGTTAATTTATTACTGCAGTCATGGAAACAAGTAAATCAACATGAAAAAATAAACTAATACTGGTTCTTTACATTATATCTGAGACACACCATGGTGCTCCCAATCAATCAGGCCATGACTGAGTATTCCCAAGTGGCTAGGTTTTGCACTGAGAAGCCAGCAGTGCTGCCTCTGGAGTAGGGTTCAAAAGCCATAGGGGATGGGTAGCCACCTATGTTACTCCTATTTTCTTTTGCTAAAGGTAGAACTCTCCTTTTTTATATTTTCCCTCAAAAAAGACAATTTCCTAGTTCAAATTCCACCAGAAATATATTTCCATGATTGGAACTACACAAAGTTCCAATTCTTTGAAACCTTTTTTCATAGCTTCAACAATTCATATTCCAAGCCTCCCCTTTTTGAACATACAGACTTTGCAGTCTAATGTAATGCCTAGCATGTTTTAGCACCAGTTTAAGACAAATGAAAATTTCAGAGATCCTTAAGTAAGGAAAGATCAAGCAGTTGAAACACAATTGCCATTACAATATATTATAGATCTCAATTGATTTTCCCTGCATATAAGCTCTTCAAACCCACACTTTCAGCTCTATCTTAAAATCCACATCAGACACTAATAACTGAGTACTTGCACTTAGAACTTTAGAACTTTTCATCAATCCATCTTCTACTAGTTGTTGGTATGACACCTTACTTGGCCTCAGATATACCTAAACAAATGTGGTGATTTCCAAAATCTGACTCCAGCTGTCTCATCCTATGCTACCTAGTTCCAGCAGAGGCTGAGTAATAAGGTAAGTTAACAACTAATAATACAATTATATTTTGCTATTGTGAGTTCTAACAGATATGTGGTGACAAATGAAAATTTTTCTCCTACTGCATGTGCTATAAAGAGCAACACCATCTCTAAGACAGCAGTATTTGATACACAAAACATCTTCTGAGCTACTCAGTTTTCAGTCTGGAGTACTCAGCCAACATGATTCATGAGCTAAAGACTACAATCGTTCCAAAGCTGATTTATGAGCAGACAAAAAGTCAGGTGGGCTGAAGAGGGTAACAACCTACTAATGTCTGTCACAAACCTAAACTTACTGCAGTGAAAAATTACACAGGATAAGTCTGCCACAAGTATGTTTGCTTTGCTTCCTGCAATCTTTCTTCTTTCTCTTATTCCAGGAGCTGAAGCAGAGATTACTGTGAGAGGAAGACTATAGGAACCAGCTATGCTCTGGCAAATAATTTCCCCACAGAGCAGAATATTCTTTTATTTACCTCTGTAAATAAAAATTTTACAATTGTTCTGCACTTAGCAAACTGGAGAATGGAGACTTTAATTTTTTATGTTTTGTACATATCTAATTTATTACTTATAATGATAATACCATATATTAAAGAGTTGCATAAATGCAGAAGTAGACTGTTTCAGTAGCAAGCTTATTTCAGCTATGGATGGAAAGCAAAAAGTCTCAAGGGTCTCAAGGAAGCTAATGTACATACATGTACTTTCTTTCCAATTCTCTTCCCTATCCCACAGGGCCCGAAGCGGGGTGGGAAAATGAGCAAAAGGCTCTGTGGTACTTGGTTGCCAGCTGAGGTTAAACCACAACAATAAAATAAGACATTTTCCTTCTTTTAAATGATTCAAAATATTTTTTCATAACTCAGAAAGAGTTCCATAGCTCAGAAAGAGCTGGAAACCAGAGTTTCTTGTTTGATTTTCGTTTGCTTCTCTTTTCACCAGAAAACAAATTTTACTGGACCAAACCATCTGTCTTTCCACCACAATAGCTTTTAATTTCGAACAAATAGGACAGCTCTCAAAGACTTTCAGTTCCTGCAAATTTAATGAAAATTGGTGATTAAACACAGAACCCAAATTAGTACACTAATTTACACATTTTAACTTTAGTTAAAATTCAATTAAAATGGCTCACATCCATCTTCAGTGACACCAATCAACTGGTCAACCAGCGTTAGTTTTAGATGGCATGTAAATACAAACCTAGTCCCAAAAGTACAACTAGGTACTGATCAGAAAGGTAAGCTGTAGTATGAAGCTGAAAATACTAAGAAATTTGGATGGCATAAGGGAAACAGTACACAAAACAATAGAAAAACTATAAGTTTCACCATTCATGGAATAATTTCTTTCAAAACTAAGATCAAATATCACTAGAAAAATTATTTATTTTCTTTTTTTTAATAAGGCTGTTACAGCCCATTCCCCTGAGCATCTATTAGCTCTATAGAAAACAAAGGAACTGCTGAATCAGAATATAGACCAGCTACAAGCACCTTTCAGAATGTCCAACTTAAATTTCTAAGTTAAATTGTTTAATGATTGTTTGGATATGATACCAGTTTTCTGCACACAACAGAAAAGGAGAAAAAAAACAATATAACCTAACAAAGTATTCTATGATCATTATTTTTCATATCTCATCTATTAATCAAACTGTTTCTTCAGGCAGGATATCATGTATTTAGTTTTATTTTTCACCCCAAAACCCCAAACTCCAGGTTATAAAGCATCTTCCTCTCAAATATAACCACACATGATATTCTTAAGTTTTTGGTTTAATTATTTAATTCCAAGATTATTCCACTGAGATGTTACAAAACAATGTCACACTGCATGAAATTCATATAACCATTCTACTTTTGTCACCAAGTCAATTGATAATGCTCTTCTTTTCATCTTTTGCATTCATTCACCACCTGCCTTTTTCACCTTGTACTACCACACATGAGACACCAGCTGTCTGTCTCTGTAACACTGATTTCCTTCATTACTCTGTCAGTAATACAACCAAACTTGCAAGGATCATGTTCAGTAGATGAGCATGCTACAATGCTGAAAATGTTACATATATACACTATAAGCTTGTGCCCTTAATAATCTCCCACTATGTCCTTGAAGAAGGGTTTAGCAGACAATAATTAATGTTACACTGGTAGGTGTAACACTGCTGTATCAGTACAGCTGCACAGGTCTGTCACTGGTAGGTGTTATTACAGCTATGCATTACTTTAAAAACCTTCAGAACCCAACAGTCTAACAGTTGTTTTCATCTCTCTATTAAAAAATAATGTGTCCACAAACCTCACCAAACTAACTCCTATCTCTTCCCTATAAAAGCATCACTAATTCAGAAATGGAACCTCAAATGACTGTCATAATTCTTTCAACTCGTGCATACTGCTTATAAACCAACATGATTCAAATAAATTCAAAGATGTACACATTAAAAATTGTAAATATTTGTTTTGCTTATGATTACTTGTTCGTTCTATGCTTTTCTGCTGATTTACAGAGAGCTCTGTACAAATGTACTACGTATTTTTAATGCTTTACAATCCCAGCTGTTGCATCTCCACATGAAGTGCTGAAGAGAAGCAGAGAGAGGTGGCTGTTAAGAAGGCTGGTCTCAAAACACGTGGTTAAGATACCTGTCCTATGTCTGCAGAAAGCTGGTAACAATGAAAAATTGGACATAGTTCTGCTTTGTTAGGAAGAAATTCTTTTCTCAGAGGGTGGTAAAGCACTGGAAGTGCTTGTCCAGAGAGGCTGTAGGTGTCCCATCACTGGAAGGGTTCAAGCCCAGGTTGGATATGCCTTGAGCAACCTGGTCCATGCAAGGGTGTGGGAGCCAGGTGATCTCTAAGGTCCCTTTCAACCCAAATCTTTGTACGATTCTAGGTGTTCAGTGCTTCTTCTCATCACTTTATGCCTTTGTTAGACAAACAATGAAAAACTAATAAAAAAATTATTTCAGGATTGCCCAGTTACAGACATTTGATCCTGAGAACTTCTAAAGACAAATTTCAGCACACACAGGTCTTTGCTTTGTAAGCATTGGTGCACAGGTGTCCAATACATCATGCATAGCTTCCATGCAATTGGTGAGGAGGAAAAGTAACTTTTTGTCACTTCCTTCTTCCAAACAACGATGTTGCAAGCTAATAGTGTATTGACTTTAAGAGACAACTTATAAAAAGTCTCCTCTGAAGCATATAAATGTGTAAAAGCCTCAGAGGACTACTACACAGAAACTTATTAACACATGTTTTTCAAAAAGCTCTGAGGAAAATGAAAAATACTTCAAGAGGAAAAGTAAATACTGTTCCTTGTTTCGGGGTACACAGCTAATCATATCCCCTGTAACGTACTGTTCAGCACTGAGAGAGGCCATTACTGAGAAGAGATAACATAAGGCAAATGCCAGTGACAAAATGCTCCTCAACAGGATGAAAGAGCAACTGAACAGTACATTTAACAAAATGACATGGACCATTACCCTACAGCACAGGGCTTTCAACAGTTTTAGTCAGGTATGGAAGAGAGGTCTGTTTAAAAGAGTTAATGTATTTCAGCCAATTATTTATTATACACATGACATAGTGACTTAAGATATCAAACACCTCCCTGGAACTTTTCTGTACTATTTAATTATTTTCCATGAAATCTGCTGCCCTTTAATACTGTACTCATAAACATCTCCTAGTTGTCCTTGGACTTTGCTTTAACCTGTGTCACTCAAAACAGAGGCGTGTCAAGGAACTGCTGAATAAACAGTATCTTAATGCTCTTTAACTAAAACCAAAACCAGATCAGTATCACAAATTTCTGCAGATGACTGATGTGCTGCAAATCATTTCAATTTAATGGGTGGTCTCATTTCATTCCAAATTTTATTCTGAATGCCATGTTCAGTAACTATCCTTGAACAACTATCTCGGGACCACTTCTGAGTCTTATTTCTTGAAGTTGTATCAATGTTTGCTATAATAGCATTTACTTGAGAAGGAGATAGAGAATATATAAGCAATCCATTTTTAAGCAGTCCATGAATCCAAACAGCCTTCATACAACATAAAAGACTTGCAGTGACCATTTTGTTTACAACAGTGTAGCTTCACCATTAGTTCTAGTTCAGTGCAGCTTCAGTTGTTAAAACTATGCCACTCCTCTTCCCCATCATAAAAAGCATTTAAAGGATATAGCTTCCACTATTTCAGCACCATAAAAACAATGTTCTCTTTCAAATACAGAAATTAACAATCTGCAATTCTTCTGCCAAGATGACAGAAAGTAAGGCAGAATAATCAATAAATGGAACTATTCTCTAGACCTCCTCAGCAATCTAGATAATCCAGAATCTTACTAGAAGAAACATCCATGCATTTCAAATGCATAACCATCCCCAAATTTTCACAAGTTAAAAACCAAATGAAAATATGAGTATACAAGAAATTTATACCTTCTGTCCCTTTATGTAATTCAAGTACAATAGACTTCCAAAGCTTTCAAAATGGATATGATACCCTGCTTTTTTATCTACCAATACATTTTTGTGAAGTATTCTGTGCAGGATTGTTTTGGGTTGTTTATTTGTTTGGTCAAGAGGGGTGTTCCATCATTTTATTGGTTCTTTGTTTTGGTTTTGTGTTTGTTGTTTGGTTTTTTTTTAAGAATTCAGCTTCTTAAACTACATTTCTAGAACACCATCTGTACCTTAAAGTGAAACTTGAAGATAAAACCACATTTGCTGGAAAATCCTCAGAACCGAAGGCACTGATGAAAGACAAGTAGCACTTAGCTGATTTGTACAAACACCTGATATGGAATAACATGTGCATCATTTGATGTGAACAGATTTGTAACTGCTTCCCTAGACAATAAAAAATCTAGACATTTGCATTCACAATTGCTTTCACAGCATTTTTCTAAGGGTCAGACTGTACAGCAGCTGGTGAATCTTCCTGCTTTAGCAGAAGTCAAAGACAATTTTTGTTACTGACAGGTCACCAGTAAAGAGCATGAATAATGCCTCAGGAAATTTTGGTGGCTACTCTGTCACCTTTGGATTGGAATATTTCTGTTAATGTTCAAAGTAAGTAAATACTGTAAAATACTTTAAACCTACTTAATGTTAACAGAATGTAATTTTGATTTTTTTACTTGTTTTCAAATAAATATAGGAAAATTTAGACACTAGAAATTAAGGTCATGCTAAAATGTCCTATGACAACAAGAACACTGATGAAACTCTTCATCATCATTTAAATAACCACAAGGAATGACCTAAAATCTAGTCACTGGGAAGAGCAGGAGAAAGGTGGGGAAAAGGGGGGATGCAGTCATAGGGTAGCTCTCCCCTTGACCTAAGAAGTCTTATTTATCAAAAATACAACAATTTCACAAACAAAACATTCTTCTCTGAATACAATTCAACCCACTAGTCACAATACTCTCAATAAAGGAATCCCACATTCCAAACTAAGTACCAAACTGGGCAAAAAGGAATTTTCTCCTTCAATTATCTTTGCTGAGTCCAAATCATCAGATTCAGGGGACTGGCTGTTAATCTGAACAATTCTTTAGGCTGCCAGTCAGTAAGACCTGTATACTGAGTAGAAAAACACTGATGTTTTAGATGAAAAGGTTTTATCTAAATGCTGCCTTCTTATGGATAGAGTTTTAATTCTGTTACTCCCTAGCTTTTTCACCTCAGCTTGCATATACATTATACAGTCTTCTTTGTAAAACAAATAAACTTCAGTTATTTATAATTTGCAATCCACATAAATAAAAGACCACAAAACTCAGGTCTGCGGTAATACATGATTGTTGAATTTATGGATTTTTAAAGAACTATGACCTAAATTTTTTTTAAAGGTTAATCTTTTTAACAGCAAAGACTAATGTCTTCTTTTATTTTATTTTGCTTTATTTGTATTAAATTTAATAGTGCCTCAGAAAACAGTTGTGATTAAGGTTCCCTTTAAAATAGGAGTGATGACAACTGCCTAAGAGCTGGCTGCAGTACTGATGATGTTAAGAATGCAAATGTCCTTCACATTTTGTCCCTCAAGGTTTTCTATTTCTGTACCACAGCTGACACCCTCATTTTCCATTTTCAGCATGTAAACAGAGACATGGGAATTGATGGCTGTATGAAGTTAGGTTTACATTCAAAGAGAATCACTTATTCTTTGTCTCAAAAAACAAAAAGATGCTAGTACTCACTTCAGCTATCTCTAAGACAATAGCAAACAAAATGTTAGGTACTACACCCTCAAAAAGCAATAAACAGTAGACTATGAATCTAATAAATATACTAAATTTGCATCCTGCTAAATGTATTTGCTTGATGATTAAAGTATCCCTACAATTACATTCTAATTACCCTGCTTTGCAGTAATCAATTCTTATCTACACCATTAATTCATTTATTGGCTTCCTCTCTCCAACAATTTATTTGCTTGCCTGTGTTTCATCCTTCCTTCTTTTAACAGCCTACATCATCCCCAGCAGTTTTTGTTCCTCCCACATTCAATTTTCTCTCTTCTGATCTTTTCAGGAGGCTCCTCCTGAGAAGCTTGAGAAGGCTCCTCCCACCAATCAGTAGTTCCTTATCAACTTCCATTCTATAATTTAATTCTGCATATACCCCAAATACCTGCATCCTAGTATTGACCCCACCATGTAGAATTTAGTATCAGAGGTGGTTACCTTTCATTCATCTTGCACAAAGCTACGAAATGCAATAAATGATTTTTAAGTTTTAGACAGGTAATAGCATCAGATCGTACAACTTAATAACCTGCAGCTCTTCAATACTCTCATCAACATGTTTATACATTTTACAAATATCTTATTACTGAATACAACAGACATCCCTCTCTCCTTGAAGTCAGCTCCTCACAAGTATAGTCATTCAGACAGCTGGAAGACAGGACAACTTTGGTTAAATGAATCCATGTCAAAATTAGCAGTTTAAAATGATTTATTTTACAGTAGTAATTCTGAGAGAACTATCTGTAGCATGAAAAAGTGTGCAAACCCTTGTTTTGCTTTATGTTAACATGTTTTTCTGTCAGTTTTGAAGATTCATATAGACCACTGCAGTAAAATGACACTACAAGAAGAACTGCAACTCTAAAAAATTAATTTTAAGGCTAATACCTGGAACAATTGGAAAACTATCTCTGCTAACTGAATAACCCAAGAGAATGTAAAACCCCTGGATCCTTCAGATGAGCAATAAAGGCATTTCCTTTTGACAGTATGCTCAGACACAGGAGCAGATTAATAAAGCTTGAACACATTTTCATTACGTAAAATTGTCCCTCAAAATACTCCTTCCTGTAATTTCCTGAAATGACCTTTCACCCCTCTTTATTAAGAGGAACAATATTTTCCTGTAAGGAAAATGCTAAATTTGAAATCATAATCCTGCTAATGATTACAGAATACCAAAAAGAACTAGTCCTTTTCTAACAGTTGTACTACATTTATAACCAATTTTATCCCTTTTCACCAACTTTACAACAGGTTACTACCTACACAATGGATGTGTAAAAATAAGCTTAGAGCACTGCATTCCTTTTGTAGGGAAGAAGAGGAAAGAGTAAAAAGACAGCTACAATATCCTGGAGATGTATTATTTCACTCTTTTTCTGAAAAAGAGTTCCAATATTGTCGGATGAGGAAATTCTGCAGTTCTAGAGAGAGGCTATAAAAGGCTATTTCAGCTGCAGTGTGTGAAAAGATTCTGTTAAAAAGCAAAAAAAGGCAATGACAGAAGTACCAGGGAAATCAGGAAGAATAAAGAAGAAATTTGATACTGGGTTTTACAAACACAAAACATGTTTCTATATTTACAGCAATTTATGTCCACTTTTGAAAGGCCATTGAACTCCTCTGCTCTTTAACTCCATGCCATTCTTGGTATTGAAAGTTTGGGTCAGACAGAATGGATGACCCAAACAACACATCATTATCTAGGCCCCAAGTTAATACATGAAGAAAACATAACTGATGATTCCCAAGAGATCTGTTTCCCTTCCGAATTGTGTCCCTCAGTTATGTAAAAATCAGTGCATCCTGCAGCAGTAGTTCACATGAAAACTGCTGTTGCTTACTGACTTCAAAATCTTAAGCTTTTCATGAAGAAGAGACTCTGATGGATAGAAAAATGTGAGAATAAAGGTGGCATTAATACTTACAGAAGCAATTACTTAGATTCCATCTTATTCTTGGTGGATAAATTACAATATATGTCCTTGACTTTCTTTATTCCTTTCAAAATCAGTTTCACAGTCATCTGGCTGCTGCAAGCCAAAGGTTATTGTAGATAACCTAATCCAAGGGTGCAAAATCATGCTAATGCAAATCCCATGGAGAAAAAAACACCAGTGAAATGGGCTCACAATGCTGGCCCTTCATTTCTTTATACAGATAGTCCATATGTGACACTCCAAAATGCAGTGAAAAACACAGTAAGCACTACGAGTGTTGAAAATCTTTTTTTCTTTAAATATTACTTTCTGAAAAGTGTTTTCTATTAAATCTGCATTTTTCAAAACAGTATTTTGATAGAAGCAGGTACAGCTGAATGGACTCCCTAGCAGAACAGTTTCAATGTTGCTAAATCACCAGAGTCTGACATTAAGACAGGTGGTACAAAGATGAACATCATCTCTGAAAACAACACTGAGATGCCCTAGGAAATGACAGGCATGACAGTCAACTCTGGGGGATCCTTCAGTACAGAAAAATGGCATGGATTTAGTCTGGATCATCTTCAAGAAAGGATTTCTTATTCTAAGTTCTCTGCCTTAACCACTCTTTCAGTTAAGAAGCCTAAGGAGACTCCATAACTCTTCAGGAAGAGAATAAACTGACAACAAGAAATCCTCCCTCCAAACTTGTCTCTAACAAACAACAACAGCCTCTTGTGGCTTAACCCCAGCTGGGAACCAACCCCACCCAGCCACCCACCCACTCCCCAACAGCAAGATGGGGGTAAAAGCCAGAAAGCTCCTGGTTTGAGATAAAGACAACCAAACAGGGAAAGCAAAACCTAGGGTTATGAAAAGCTAATAGTCAACAAGCCAACCGTATGGAACATGTTTTTATGAAGAAAGTATTCTGCTTTTGAAAAATATGCTTTTACATTGTCCTGCATTACCTGCAGTATCTGCAGAAGAAAGCTAATGAAGCTTAGAAGGACAGCCTTAAGGAGAAGCACATAGCACATTTAATGAAAATATTAATAAATTTTATTAGCAAGCAAAGCCAACAGTTTGGCTGCTCGCTATCCAAGAACCATTTCTAAGTAACTAACCATTTGCATACAAACAAAACCACTGTCTTTTTCCCCACCATCACTGCACTCTACAAATATTGATTACAGTGTCAAAAACTGCTAAACAATTTCAATTGAAGAATTACTTCAGTTACATTGTAGGGCATCTCAATGAAAAGCAAAAGGTGAGAGGTAGTTTTTACAAAAGAAAGAATATCAAAAATATTGAATTTTTTGTTATCATTTTTTCTGAAAGTGTTACCTCTGGTGTGCATATAGAGAGAATTTTGGGAATTATTTTCTCTTTGAAATTAGAGGTCAGTTCAAAAAACATTATAAGCAGCTAAACATATAGAACAGCCAAACATATACACAACAAGAACACTTGAAATTACCAAAAAAAAAAAAAATTTAAAAAAAAAAACCTACTTCAAATATTTAGCTCACATTCCCAATCGCAGCAGGCACTCTGTTGGTCTCCACTGCTCTTTGCTTTCATTGCAGTGTCCAGCATTACAGCTGAAGGAATAGACCACAGCAGAACCCCACTAATTTACCTTACTAATTTCACATACCTCAATTTCACATACCTCATAATCTGCATGCTCAAAAATCATATACCTCAAAATCTGCCCTTTTCCAACTTCTTGGGCAAAATAACAGTGAAAGTCCTGTTGAGATGGCTTCTACCACTCAATCTGCATCATATTTATAAATATGCTACACAATATTGACTAGCACATTATTTGGTGTTGCCATCAAAATGCAAACTAAATTAACTTAATAAAGAAAATGTTTCTTTTAAACATCATCATGTACAATGGCACTGACTTGCTCATTTCAAAACTTTGAAATTAACAAAACTAAGTCCTCACCTGTGAATTAGGGAGGGTCTACTTGCTTAAAATTGTAATTTCTTCATTGATATGCTTTTATCTACAATCTTCTTGAGAGTGCATTGGATTGGCAATACAACAACTACACTTATTTATGTCCCCTTATATAATATAATTAGCATCCTATCACTGTTTTAATTATTCAGACTTTCTCTTTCAGATTATATGTATTCAGTTTAGTGTCTGATTTTACATTTTCTCCTCAGTTTTTTGTTGTTGTTGGGTTTTTAGTTTTTGGGTTTTTTCAAATGCAATATAAAACAGCAAGTGAAATTAAGGTCTGATATATTATTCTGATATTTAATGCAGACCTATTTATCACTCGATTTTCCAAGCCAAATGACAGATTATCCCAAAATATCTTAGATGTACACCTCTGTCTCAAGTCAAAAACTGGAAACCTGATTCATTCCCTACTGCTAATCTTTTAACATAATTAATAAATCACATGGCATTTCTGATCTGGGATGGTGTTTGTCAAGCTTACATCAGTTACCAGTTCAGTGCAACTCCCACACTTCTCTAGAAGAAAAGACAGCATACTACCACATTGAAGAATTTGGATTTCAACTGTGAAAAAAATCTTACTGGTCTGACATCCCCACATGAGTTGGTAAATTGCCGTGCTAAGCCAAAATCCAGCATAAAACACTTCCTACAGGTGCTTGGAAAACGTCCCATTGCGAAGTTTGACTAGGAAGAAAAACAAATGCAGACAGATATTAGATGAATACACACAAGTTTCAATATGTTCACATATTAATGCAATGTCACAACCAGAAAATTCATATTCTATTTCTCTATCCTTCCTTCCATGTTTTCACTGAACTCCCAATAAATTTGAAGAAAATGTTTAGAGAAATAGGCATCCAACTTATCATATCTGAACAGTGGCCTATATTGTCCAAAGAGATTGTCATCTTACTTTATCATGTAGAATATATTAATTTTTAGGAAGAATTTTCCAATTGTGTCACCTACTCACAGAATTTCAGCGTTGCCTAATTGATCACAAGGAAAACAGACAACCAAGGATTTCAAGATTTGAGTTCAGCACAAAGCACAGTTAGCTCCAACTAATTTCTTACCAATTTCACTTGACATTCACTGCCTCTATGCCCTTTTTCTATTAAATGAAAGTTTAAATGAGGATGGGTCAGGGAGAATACAAGTTATATAAAAAGTTGCCAGGAAGAAGTGATGCAAATGAAATTTTCCTAACTTACAGAAACTTGTTGGTAGTTTTATGTAAGCATCATTTAGCTGACGGGAAACTTAGCAATATATGTCAGATATAACAAACCATATTTTTATCTATTAGAAAACACAAAGATTTGCTTATTTTTTCCTAATTTACAAATTCTGACAGTTCAGAGTTCTAATGATAATTGTCATACAGAGCAATATTAAAAATAGGTGACTGAATTTCAGGAATAAATTCAAAGAAAAATAGAAAGTAGTAAGAACAAAAGCATGATACTATCAGGAAGGCACTCTCCTCATACTAACATATTAACAATAGATCTAATAAAAATTTTGGAATAAAACAATAGTTTTCTTATACAGTCTGTTTTTCATTTTCTTGTTTGTTGAAAATATATTAAATCCACAAAAATTGCTATTCAATGACTTATAAATACACTCTACAGTTAGTATCTATTATTTTAGATTTATTATATGACAATATTAATTGCCATTAGTCAAGCACATTATGCCATATCTCATGGCAAATACTCTTGGTTACATGATACTAAAGATAAGGGTTGGAAGTTTTAACTACAGCAAATTGCAAGGAGGCCTAAACTGGAGACAATGAAAAAGACCAAAGTTACTGTTGTTGCAATTTAACATTAATACAAAAAAATCTGCCCCATCTGATGATTAAACATTCAATTTTCCATCCCTTCTCATTTTTGCACTTTAGCATCTAGTATAGAATCTAGTTTTACTTACACAGCCATCTAATGACCACACCTTACTTGCCTGTTTTGATTTAATGGACAGACTTACTGGTTTTATGTCCCTGTGCAGGAATCCCACAGAATGAATGCTTTCAATAGATTCCAAAATCTGCTTCCCAAGCCGCAGAGTGGTACTAATGGTGAATGTTCCTCGAGATTGGCTACGACGCAGGTCTGCCAAGTTCCGACCCTGATAAAATTAAAAGAACATTTTCATTAAAAAATACTAATGCCAAGATTCACAGATGCTGTGAAGTCTTCCTACTTCTTCTTTAGTTGTTCATGATTAACAAAATGCAAAGACTAATATAATACATTTTAGACTATCTTCAAGTGAAGACTTAAATGGAATATAAAATATCTCAGAAGACATCACAGTTCACTCTTCCAACAGTCAGGTCTTTCTCAGGATGCAAGCTTTCTCCTTTTTGAGGGAATTATGGAAAGGATATAAAACGGAAAAGATATAAGGATATGCTCAATTTATGTTCACTTACTACAATGCATTTGTGATCCTTGGGGGCTTTTTGTTTGTTTGTTCAACATCCTCTAACATCTTACTGACATTTTCATCTACACTTGGCTAATAAACCTAGACACACAAGGAAACATTGAGCACTTTGATACACTAACCTGCAACTGCATGACCACATAGTTAAATCTGTCATTCCGTCCACATCCTATGAATCTACAGACATGATCTTTTCCTAAGAGAAAAAGAAGCAAATTAGCCAATAATAATGAAATTCTGTGGTTTATTCCTGTAAATACCTAGGAAATCACTGGAAAATATGTGAAAGAATAAACTAAGCCCCATGCAGTTCAACAGCAATAAAACCAAAGTTAGCTCTACCTGCTATTAAGAGAAATTTTCTCCCATAACCACAGCTCCCACTCTTCCATAAGAAAACATGCATGACAACATGCCTAAATGTCCACAAACCTGAGACATTTCGGACTGGAAAAGGTCATTTTCTTACAAAGCTAATGGTTTGTAATAGACAATATTATTAGCCAATATTCCTCTTTTCTATAAGCTGCAGATGCCATGATGAAAGAAAACAGTAGCATTACTTGTGAGTTATGTTTTATATTAAAAATTTGTAGAAAATGTAATTCAACTAATCCAATTTATTAATATCTTTTTCTAGAACACAATCATTTCTGCTTAGCTACAAAAGATAAATTCAGCTCAGGTATACCGAAATAAAAAAAAAAATCAGAGTTTTGTTTAAGCCAATTTTCTTTAAAGCCTCCTCCTGTCCTAGGAGAAAACTGTGGAGAAGACAGGTCAAAAATAATCTCCTTATTATCCTGCAGTTGTAAGTCAAAGCAGAAGATTCCCCAGGTAAATACAGAGAAAAAGGCAAGCCAAAGGCTGCAGCTGGAAACAGAATGGGAATGCAAACCTCTTGTCATTTTGGTACCAGTGTTCAGTGACTTGGAGAAAAGCTGGGACCACTTATGATCCCACTCTACAACAGGGAACAGGGAACTGTAGCATTAAAGTTCCTCAGGTCATTTATCTTCCTTTCTCACACCAATGGAAGCTACAGCCAATAGACAGCTGATGATCTCAAGTGGTTGCTAAAGATGTGTAATATTTGTCAGCTAATATTTCTATCATTAATTTCTTTACCTTTAGGATTACAAGAATGTCATAATCAGGGGACCCCCACTTCACTCATTACTGTTTTCAAAACCCCATAATGTCTAGCTACAGATCTGAGGGGACTTTTTGCTACTGCTGCACTCGTAGCTCCATCAAAACCATAAAACTTGACCCTACAGCTTCTAAATATTTTCAATTCACTTGACAGAAAAGTGGTTGCCTGTTTCTTGCTTCCTCAGGAAGCTGCCCACCACATCCAATTAAAACAGGTAGGTAGGCCCTTTTAAACAAAGGTAATCTTACAGGATTCATCAAAATAATTTATTTTAAAAGAAATCTCTACATTTCTGCAAATACTTAGGTACTAAACTTTAAGTATCACTGTTTTTCCTCCACTTTTTCCTTCCACCCATTTGTTCAAGTGAGACAGGCAATATTACAGACAGTATAATTTTATGAAGAAAAGGGATTAGTAGCAAATTTATCAAGATGAAATTTTGTATATTCATTGCTGCAGTTCCCATTAATCAAGTCTCATCTCAAGTATTCATGATTAATTTTACAGCCGCATGTGGGTATTCTGAAGGAACATCTTCAGAGAAACATATATTAGTCAGATTTTATCTGACAAATTCAGTAAATGTCCAAAACTCAATTTAGTCAGACAAATCCCATTTTGACTGGAGCACCAGCTCAGTTGGTGTGGTAAATTCCCTAGAAACTTTTATATAAAATTGAGGAAAGAGGAAGGACAGAAGTAGAGCCTGACTACCTTATTCAAATAGAATGATCCTCCACTACTCCAGTGGGGCCATACACACCTACTACAGCCTTTTCCTCAGCAGAAAACAGTATTTTCTTACACCTGTGAGCTACACTGCTGAGCTGCTGGGCCAGAAGATGATGTTAACAGGCTGCAGGGAACAGCTCTGCCCTTGAAAAGCCTCCAAGGGAGGGTGCTAAGCCTGTGTGCCATTCCTCAGGCTGCTGCAGCGTAGCACTAGGCAGCTTTACAGCCTACACCAGACACAGCCCAGCACTAAATTACGCTCCAGAGCTGTAAATGAGTGAGGGAGAAGTCTGTAAGGTTGTGTGAGACAGAAACCAACTGAGTGAGTCTCACTCTCACTGAGTGAGATGTGATAAATCTGTCTTCTCCCATCTGACTGTGGGAACAGATGGCCTAACAACATGGTTAAACAAAACAACCATCTGTTGCAGCAGATTTCTTTTTAAAAAAAAGCAAAAATAAGGAACTTAAAGAGTTAAACAATATTCTGCAACAATCATTAGGAGACAGCAGGGAGAAAAAATTAAGACATCATTGATGACTAAGCTGAAATAAATAAATGGCTGTATCAGTGAGCCTAGTCCCCTTCATAATTAAGAGAGAAGTCATACAATTACTCACATATTCCAACATGTTTTGCTAGCTCAGAGTCTTAAAAATAATGACTTTTAAGTTTTTCATTAGTCACTGTACCATATACAAAGTTGCTACTTTTATATACTTCATTATACCACATAGTAATAAATAACTTTATCCTGCAATAATGATAACACTGTTTCAATTTTAAAAGTTTCTGAAAGTAAAGAATGGTAAAAAATAGTGCATCCCTGCACTTCTGCCAAGAGCTATTCTTATATCAGTTTCACAGTTTCTGTGAACTAAGATTCTAATACAGATACATTCAAAAGCATATTTAGAACTCTGAGAATGTGCCTAGGCCTAGTATAGACTAGAACACACCTGTTCATTTATTCTCTTCTAAAAGCCTGTTTCTTCATAATATTCCACAAACTGTGCAATGTTTTTTAAACATCAGATCCACACATCAAGGAAATCTTCACCAACACTGCAAGCTCATTGTCTCTCATTACAAACAGAGGAAACTTTTCAAGTATTTGAAAGAAAAAGGATGTTCATGACAATTCTACTCCTTCCCCTCTATGCCCAATGTAACTAGAACACCTTGCCAGAAGAGAACCTAAGCCCTGTGAGAAAAGGAGAGTAATTCTACATATACACATACATACATTCACACACACCCCAAAATGGGATAGAAGAACAAGATAAAAGTTGGTCTCAGAGGACATATGATAATAGAAGGCTGTAACAAAAATATCCTAAAAGAACCGTTTACAATTTGACCTGGTCTGAATCTGCATGAAAAGAAAAAAATTGTCAAAAATAAGACTAATTTCTACATGATAAAAAAAGCATTTAATAATAATAAAAAATATTTAAGAAGCATTAAGCATCTATTCCCCATTCTCATCCACTTTTCTTGATTTTCCCTATGCTTCAAATTTTTAGCTCTTCCATAATAAAAACTTGTGAAGGTAAAGAAATTAATGCAAATGGCTCCTAGGAGCAAAGATTTCCTGTAAAACATAAAATGGTCTCTACCATAACCTTATTTAATAAAAAACGTTCCAAGTATGGATAAAAAAAGGGACATGTAAAACTAAAGTATGTATCTGTGCAAATTAGAAATCACAATATATACAAAAGGTTCATTTAACCCATCTCTTCACTGTATTTGCTTTACTGATCACCTGCAAGATTCCCTAAGACCAGAGCAGTAACAGTGTTAAGTGTAAACTTCCACAACAATGACTGGAGGTCACCTCTAGTGCTGTTATCACCACCAACTTCCTTTTTTTTTTTTTTTNNTTTTTTTGTGCAAGAGAGCAACGAGATATAAAATCTAAGGAATAATATATTTAGATTGTTTTCTCATAAGAAAGGTTATCAAAAGTGTTATTTCTGAAGATCTCGTATAAAATTTGGGTTTCAGTTATATAAAAGCTTCTATTTATAATTTGCTCAGAGAAATAATACAGAGATAATAAATAACACAAATATTTATTTGGATTATATATTTTGTGGATTATTTGTCTCAGTGGATCTGTTGTTCTGATGTTTCATTGTTCTGTTCGTTTTATGTAGACATTTCCCATGATTCAAGAGAACCAAAGACTCTTCTGCAGGAAGACTTGGACTGTTTGGAATTATAGTTTCCTAACTATTCCTCTGAGGTTATAACTTCTGTAAGGCCCGATGGCAATTTTTATTTTATTATTTTATTATATTCTATTATTTAATCAATTTTTTCCACAAATATTTCAAAATATAAAAAAGTTTTCACTAAGAAAAAATCCCTTTTCTAATATCTTAACTGAAACTCCACTATACTGTAATTTACAGTAGAAAGTTAAAATGCAGTCCAGTTACACAGTCCTATATAAGGTCATGTTTTCATAAATACATTGGCATTGTAGTGCTAGCAAACTGCAGTGTTTTCTTTCAGCTCTACTAATTTCCTTATCATTTAGCTGTTTCATCTATACCATTTTAAAGACTCAGGGTTTTGTAAAAATAGAATCAAGCTCACGTGTGCAGAAAAAAACCCACAAACTCTTGGAAAAATTAATTTTGAGCATTTAAAACCCCCAGGAGTTACAGAGTATTTTGTTCTTCAAAACTTACTGTCTTTAAGATAATTTCTTTCATGAACCCTGACCAATGTTCTCCAAACTTTTACCTGGCAATACTAAAATTTACTATTCATGTCTCGACTAGAAACCTTAACATTCAAAGAAAATCTCCCTGCTCAGCTATATAATACTAGACGTTTTAGTGAAATCCTTTAAACAGACAAAAGCCTAGAACAGTTTGTTGCCATCATAACATGTGACATGCTTGCCCTCTTAAATCTATAGAGGCTGTCAATTCTTGCTGCAGTGTGACCTTTACGGCACATTAGGCAGCACCACATGTCATGCAGACTTTGTTTTATTCAAAGAGTTTCAAAAAATTGAGCTGCTGACAAGAATGCATGTATTATTCAAAATCTTCCAGATTAAAAATAATAATTTTTTAAAGAAAAGTCACTGTTTAAACTTTCTATCTGTAATCTTGTGTTGTAAAAAGCAATGAAGAGGAGGCACTGCACATTTCTCTGTATTGATAACTTCATTGAAGTATCTAAGGGTACAGAAAGTGTGACTATTCAAAATCTGGGTCAAGGAATTGAACCCTGGAAGTATTTCAGGATTTTACATGCCAGTAGTTTTCTCATACAAGTTACAGTACTTTAAAGTTGGGGCTTTTGCTTGTGAGGATTTTTTAAAGTATGTTTCCTATTTCAATATTATGATTCTCATCAATACCTGCAAAGCAAAGAAAACAAATATTCTTAATGCATATGCTATGTGAAGGACCCTCAAATATTCAATGCTACATAGTACAGAAAAAAAACCCAAGAATAACAGCAAAGTCTGAGTCTGGAGCAAAAAACAAAGAGAAAAAATTGATTCAGAATAGAGTAAATCTGAATGAAGATTTTTGAAGATATTGAATTATTTTTGTTGTTCTTTTTATTGTCATGTCATCCCATTTCAAATAAAAGCTCCACTGTAGCAAAACTTTCAGAATCTGAAAGAGCTTTTATTCCACTTTTAATAATCATTTACCAAGAACATGCAGAATATAGGAAATACTTACTCAAAATATTATTATAATTACAATTATTTTTTTAAAGAAGATACACTGACATTCTACTTCTCACATATCCAAAGTACAGCCCTACCTTGCAGCTTCTTCAACACAGCTACTTCCATTTTCAGCACTTGCTTTGGCTGCTGAGCTGATTCGACCTTCAGTGCAACATTTTCCCGAGTAAGCAAGTCCAGTGCATCGTAAATTTCTCCAAATCCTCCACCTCCTATTTTCCTCAACTATATTGAGGGAAAAGAAAGAACAAAAACATATTTTAAAGAGGGGAGAAGAAAGAAAATAAACCAGCAATACTTCTTTGTTCTGCCTGTCATACTGCAAACACTGTTGTGTTACAAATAGATTTTAAAATAATAATTATATCCTTCAATACATAAAAGAGCTACTGAATAATTGACCAAGGTACAGCTAACCACAGCTTGGAAGAGAACACACCTGATCCCTATCTGCACTATTGTATACAGCATAATAGAAGAGTGCAGTAGTATTCCCAGCATGAATCTGGGAAAAGTCAGCATGCTGAATAAAGTCATTCCTCAAATAGTCACACACAGCCCAGAGATCTTCAAATACAAATGCACAGTGAAATTTTTTTAAATGTGCCAACTTTTTCTCTTTTCAGAAATATGCACACTGAATAATAACGGTATAAAGTTATACAGGTTTTTGGACTTCGTGAAGAGAGAGTATTTTCTATTATATGGAGTGACTTACACACAGCAGCTAAATCATAAATTATAAGAAATTTCTAAGATTATCTTTGAATATACATCTCAGATGTTACTCACATTCACTTACAATTCACCAATATCATTCTTATTAACAGACAGACTCAAGAAACTTGCAGCACTGAAAGTTTCATCTGTGCAAGAAAGAGGTAAAAAGAATGCTCATGGCATACTAGTTACTTTGCACTACATTCAGAGCAAGTATTAATAGGTGTTTTTTTCACTCTGCTTTAAGTGGTCATGGGGAACAGACACTTCTTTAGTTTTCAATATCAAAAATATCAATGTTGTTTCACAAAATGTCTCCCCTGGCCAACATTCTAAAGCTGATAATAGAAAAAAGGAGACAAAAAAGAACTTACCCTAAGACTCACATGGTTTTCTAAATGTCACCTGAAAACATACAGTTGCTAACATTATATGACTACACTGTATAAAATGTTATCTAAGCAGTCCAGGGTTTTAGAGAGCAGCAATGTGCTGACCTATCTTCAGACTCTGAAAGTAATCTAATGTCTCCTAATCAACACCAAATGAACGACATTTGACTGAGCAAGAAAAACATTTCTTAAAATATCCTAGGCTCTATTAATAAGGAAGAAGATAAAAGATAACACATGAATTTTCAGCATAGTACAAGCACACCAGTGAGAATGCATGTTGAAAAAGGTGAGAGGAAAAGGAAAGAGGTGACACAGCCATCTTCACCCCCTTACAAATGCAGACATCATTTACCGCTTTGAGAAATGGCCAGACCAAGAAAGACTGCCTTTGAAAGCATTGTTTCTCTGTGTGTGCTTAAAAGAAATTTAAAACAAACAAAACCACCACCACAGTAATAAAATAAACAGATCCATTTATATCCTCATCTAAAGTACACCAGAATCATTAACATACACCCAATAATTACACCACTCAGTAGTTCCAGCCACAAATTAACCTCTCTTTGACTGCAGAAGAACATACTTTCCACGTCCTTTGTCACTGAGTCACACACATTCAACAATGAGCCCGTATTTTCCTTGGTCTTTTTTTTGCTGCCAACATCCCTGTGGAAGCTTTTCTTGTTGCTTTTCACACCCTTCACCAGTCACAACTGCCAGCTGAGCTCTGGCTTTCCCATATACTCATCACACAGAGCCAACATCTCCATGCTCATCTTGGGCAGCCCGTCCCTGTTCCCACCTTCTGTTCACTTGCATTTTGCTTTCCAGCTCACACAGGTGTTGACCACTCAACCATACTGGCCTCCTGCCACATCTGTTCAACATCTTTTACCTTGATGAGGACCGCACTGCCCTTGTTTACATCTGCATTACTATTTCCCACTTTGTTAATTAGTTTCAGCCTTCTCTTTTTGCATTCAGCATCTCACACCCCAAACTCTTTCTCTCCATTCTCTCTTTGACTTCTGTGCCTTTGTATGCTTCCAGACCAAAGCATACCATTTCCAACTATTTTTATCTTGGTGCCTTTGCTTACACTACATATTGAATGGCATTCTTAAACATATCTAAAACTAATTTTCATTACAATGAAGTCTCTCCAAGGCGGGATTGTAATAAATGTTTCAAAGGCAAAAAGAGGGATGAGGAAAGGATCAACAAAGGATGAAAGCAAATGCTAACAGACACCACTAGAGAAGTGGGTTGTCCTGGAGAAAAAATATTTTATAATGTCTTTTTTATGCTTACTTTTCAAAATAGAATCACCCAAAATAATGTCTAGGTTAAAATTAAGTTTAATTGAAAATGGCTTTTTAAAAAGTTAGTGTCCAAAAATTTTAGATATGGTTTTCACAACTGCCAAGAATGAGGTCCTCAACAGCAAAAAAAATCCAAAAACGGCATTTCAGTTTCTTCTGATGAGAGACAGTCCTATGAAATCCTGAATTCAGGAAGTCCATCACCTTAGATGCTATCAAGAAATCCTTAATGTTTGCTACAAAAGATAAGAAATTGAAGAGGTACCCCCAGGAAATACTTGGCACTCATCTACCTGTAATACTTGATCTGGAAAACATATAAGTGAAAATGTATAATTACATGTAATTAATGTCATCCTACTTTCAAACTTTTCCAGAATACACTTAGCATCAGCAGTCTTCATTACATAGGAAAGAAAATAAACCTGAAGAAAACACAGCTACTGTTGGACACATCATACAACTAAGTGGTTTTGTGGATAGTGATATATCAGTATGTTACGTATTGTATTTTATATATTATGGTATATAAAATGGTATTTTATACTATTTGAGCTGACTAATGACTATACTTTCTGGTTTTACTTCTCTGCTGTATTGAGATTAAATATAAAAGGTATTTTACAAATACTTATACTCCACAGATAGCTATTTAGGTTCTATTTACCTAAAAGGAAATACTAAGATTTCCTACACAAAGTTAGTATCAGCTTCCTGCATATTTAAATGAAAGATAGGGCACAAGACAGTTGAAATAATTATCTCTTACGAATTTAAAATTAATGATGAATTTGTATCTTCTATGTTCAGTCTTACAGTTCTAAAAATCTTGAAATAATGGAGTAATATAAAGTAAGCAATTCAGAATACATTCACAGCCTACTATACACACATAGATACTCTAAATGCTCTATTGTAAACTGACCTTTTTTTCCCTTTTTCTTTATTTTTATTCTAAATAAAAAAACCCAAAGTGATCAGAGGAATGGAGAAGGAACTTTGAGAACTCAGCCTGTTTCTCCCAGCAAAAATAGCTTCAACTGGATACTATTTCCCTCAAGATGGAAATCAAGGATACAAACAGCGAAAGGGAACAGAGCTATTTATGGTGAAGCCAATGCTGGCACACAATCAAATGAATACAAATCAGCTGAGAATAAATCTATGCCATAAAATCCAACAAACAAAAGGAAGGGCAGCAAGGCCCTGAAAGATCTTCCTCATAAAAAAACATATCTCACAAATGTACTAGTTTCAGGGGAGGGCATCTGACTGATCTCCAAAACAGTCTGACATCATCACTGGCTGATCGGGTTCAATATACTAACAGTACTCTTCTAGCTCTGCTTGGATCAGGCACTACATTGGGATTTAAGAGCTCTCCTAGGTCCTTATCAGGAAAAAAAACATAACCCACTTTAAATCCTCATAACTTTTCTTTAAAGTAGGATAAGAGAAACAAGTAGTTTTAAAGCTCATTCACAATTTAATGTAAGTATTAAGCAAAATATATCTCACAAGAATTTTGAAATTAATTTCAAAGCATAAATCACTTCTTACTAAAAACATACTTCAAAGAAGATATGGGATTGCGGGAAGGCATACTCACCACCTTCCATCTTTCTTTGACCAATATTCCCACACTGAGGATGTCAGGCTGATCCCCTCCTCCACTCATTGCAACCTCCAGAGGTGATGGAGCTGCTATGCAAAGTCTGCGTCAGTAGAAACCATCCAGATCCCAGGAATGGCTTCCATTTAACCAGTCACTGCAGAAACAGAGCAGAACTCAGTGGTTAACAGAATAACAAGAAATATAGCAAAAGTGGTGTTTCTCACCCAGCACCTTAACTAGTTTTTGTATCCCATAGTGACTAATGTTGGAATTTTAGTCAAACAGATTCCAGTACAGAAAAAAATTCAAGGATAGCCTTCCTTAATTTTTTAACTTGCTCTCTCTCAAATCTCCAACACCAATCTCAACATAGAACTCATGAACTTAAACATTTTCAGAGGTATATTCCACAAGCAGTTTCAAATTGCTGCAAGGTATAATTACATTTAAACTTAATTTTAATAATCCATTTTAAAATCTAATTAATAACTTATTAAATAATTGTTTAATTAATTTATAGTAATATATAACAACATTAAAATAATATTAACCAAAAATTACAATGTTAAAAATAAATACTTCAGACTACTTCACATTTTACAATGTGTTTAATATAGCTAGGATTATTTCTGATTAAATACATTTTAAGTATAATTATGTCAGGCTATAAACAGCTGGTTTTGGTAAGGAAAAAACCCTGTCTTTGGTGATTTTGACAGTTTATTTTTTAAAATTTTCTGGTTTTAGCAATTCATTGCTGAATTGGATTATAGATAGCATTATTAAAAAATGTACTTTGGAGATTAACATATCCGTAATGGCTCCCATCAGCAACTACTACAACCGATTAAAAGCTTATTTCAATTCTTTGAGCTTTTCTAGAACTGTGCTTATTGTTACACTGGTGTAATTATACAAATGTAACTCTTTGTATAAGTGCTCTTATCCAAAGACAATACTCTTCAAAAAGTATATTTGCTTTAGGTTATTTCTATGGCTTTCAAAATAGCACCACCGCAAGTGAGCTTTTCTCACTGAATCAACACACAAATGATACACAAAATTGGTGAAACCATTCTGATTTAAATCAGCAGTATGGGCTTCCATGTGGCTAACTGCCAATCTTACTACTGGCACTAAATTATGCTTTTTTAATAAACACTCCGCTGTTTAAATAACCTGGCTTTTTAAGACAAATATTTGTTTGACACAACAGTAACTGTGTTTTGTTCCTGCTCTTTCATATTTCTTTTTCATATTATATTTATGCCTTTTTGCTTCAATTGGACATCATGGCAGTTGAACCAACTCCAGATAAAACAGACACCTCTGGAGAAATATTAATCTGGATTAGTTGAGGATCTAAATTTATACCCAATGAGAGTGGATTATGTGCCTGTCAAGGAGTGTTCATTCAGAATATATAGCCTAAATTGGTTTAATACAAACAAATGAAGGGAAACTAAATTAAGGTTGTGTATTGTGAGTAACAGCATCCATCCTACAATTTAATCAGGTTGAACTAAACCAATTCCAATTCTACTGGTGATAGTAAATTCTCCCCTGCAGATAAGGTCAGAATTTGAAAAAGAACTAGAGCCATTTATGTGAACCTCTTAGCATTACTAACCACTGACCACACTTACTATCCTTTCTAACAGAATTACCATAACACAGTCAGGAACAAAGATGAAACAAAAACCCACTAATGAAGGGGAAAAGGTCTATTTCCAAAATTACATGCTTAAAGCACACACAATGGCTTTTCCTCTTTTCCCCATGTTAACTCAAATGTTTGCTTCTCTTTCCACCACCTGCCAGTTACACTGAAGCATGGGTTGGTCTTGACAACCAAATTGTTCACTTCTATGCTGGAACTTCAAGAGAGTTTATTTTTTCTTGATATTTGCTTAAAACAAGTAATGGTTAAACTATTCATCTCACCAGAGCAAAATCTAAAATTGCAAGTAAGATTTTTGCTGAAGCTTTCAAACATGAGCAAAATTCATCACCTGTAGGAAACGTAGGTGCTTTATTAAATCAAAGACATGACATTTCATTTTTTTGTTAATACTGCTATCAGCCTTGATCCGATTCCTGATTTGATACTTAACTTTTTTTTTTAATATATTTAAATTTACAATTTATAGTCACAACTTTGACAAGTATTTCTGAGAGCTATTCATTTGTGGATTCTTGAGCAGACTAACAGAGCATCAGCAACTGGCCCAGAATGCAAAGGCCCAACACATCCATTCAAAGAACCACCCTGTATTTTAAGAATTGTCGTAGAAGTACTCTATTACTGTATGTAATATCTGCATGGCCAGGGTAACAAAATCTTCATTTGTGCACAATCAATCCTCAATCCTATTCTAATACACAAATTCCTTGATAAATCTCTTGTCATCCTAGATCATCACAAAGCAAACATTTCTATTCTATATCACCAAAACCAGGTATTTAAAGCAATAAAACACCAGGACCCACTGAACTGCCATGCATGGGAGGCAAAAGTTCTCTTGTGAGCCCCTGAAGACAAGGTGCTAAGCTCCTCCTGAAGCTTAATAATCAACTGCAAGCATTACAAACATGTCAAAGTCAAATTGAAGAATCCTGGTTTTTTCAAGACTTCAAGTAAAGCAGAAGGATTTAGTGACAAATTTCAAGGCTAGAAAGCTTGAAATTGGTGCAAACCTTTACCTGATCAGGCCAGTTCATAACTTCAACCCCTTTCAGCGAATTAGCACACACTAATATGTAAGACTTCAAATGTTCTTCACTGCTAATATGTTCCAGTATGTTTCTTTCTTCATGATAAATATAACTTGCTTTGTTTCAAGGTTTAATACACTTAACATTTTACCACACAACTTGGTTACAGTTTTGGTAACCAAATTCTATTACCAGTAATTTCACTTCATTTAAACATCTAAACATACCTTTTTAATCTTCTTGTAAATTTATACATTTAGCTTTAAGCCTTCCTTCACAGCCATGGGTCTTTTATATGGTCCTCCTTCAAAACCCCTCTCCTTGCTCCACATTTTTCTTGTGGTATGGATAGCAACACTCAGACATTCCCACTGAATTAGACTCTATCATACCAATTCCTAATATGGAGAAAAGAATTTTTCTTATTACTGCTCTGTGATAGAAGTCTTATTTCCCTAATTTAAGTCTGAAAATGCTTTATACTTTTGGTAAACCATAACTTTATCAGATGCTTATACACCTCCATCCTTACACTCAGGAATTGCTACAAGAATATGGTTTTTAAAGACCTTATTCACAACCTGATCTAGGCAGAGTTTAATTGCTCTGATGTGTTCTCTAATGGTCTTAACACCATGTAATCTGCAAATCTGTTAATTATTGATGTACTGCAGTGGATAAATATCTTTGTATTCCTTACCTAATAACAGATAATGTGTATTCTAGTAGGTGCAATTGAAGTTACAACCACCTTCCCCAAATTTATACGGAAGAAAAGGGACATTACTAGAGATGGCTACATTTAAAGGACTTTTGGACAGATATAAATATGTATTCTTTGGAGGTGGTTCTTGTGGATATTCTCAGTTCAGTCAAAGAAAGAACAGAGATAACTGGCCTGGGAAACTTAGAAGAAAGGAATTCTAAACTATTGTTATCTCTTCCTTGTAGCTACTGTTTATAATAGTTGTTCTTCAAAGAATGTTATTTCTGGTTCACCAGTGAGGTGAGAGATGTTTCCAATGGGACCGATCGCGTCTCACTTCAGCGAGTCTTGTTGTAACAAGGCGCAGAATTTGTATTAAACCCCTTTTTTGCCTTTTTGCCTTCTGATGAATCAGAGTCTTTCATTTCCATTCCTGGCACTACAGTGATAAATGACCTCCTCATCACACAACAAATGGTGACCCCTCTACAACAGGTTCTCAGGTCAAGATTGAACAAATCCTTCCAAATTCAGAGAAATTTCAGTTTCAGACTGTTTGACCCATTGCAAATTTCACAGATGAATTAAAGACTTCTAAGTGTAAATACAGTTGCAATTGTGTTACTGAAATACATTGTTTTCAGCATAGCTCTTTAACAGGCTACAATGCTGTTAACAATTTAAGAAAGCTCCAGCATGTTCTGTATTGTACAGAAGCAGATGAATAATTAATGACACATACTTAAGGTGCAAGCTTTCCCTTACTCATTCAGCAGATGAATCCTTTAGCAGTGCAGTTTTCTAGGTGGCAGTAAGGCTATTTTCAGCACAACAAACACATCTTTACAATTCTCCTAAAAAAGTAACAGCCACTCTAATTGCAATATATCTCATAAAACTCTGTATTCATTAACTCATCAGTTTTCTTACCACAGCAGTTTGTCACTTCAGAGAAACTTTTCAAGATAACACAACTACAATTAAAGACAATTAGCCCTCTGTGAAATTTATTTCCAGGTGACAGGTCATGAAGTAACTAGGACAACACAACGAAGATAGACTGTTCCATAACATAGGCCTTTGCTGGGAACTGATTTCAGTATAAAACAAGAACAGGTAAAGGAGCATCAGAGCTAATATCCAGAACACCATACAAAGAGACATCTATTATTCAAAACCCTTTAAAACCCTATCCACTTTAACTGATTTTAACTACACATCAGCCCTGCAAAAGATGAATTTACCCCATCCAAGTACACTGAGATATTATATGGTATTAAAAAACAACAGTGTAAAATTTCCAGGAAAAAAAGCAATTTTTGAATGTAATTTGTGTGCGTGTCTATAATTCCCTTAGACATAGCCTAAACTGAAGACAACCTCTGCTTACTACCCCTTATAGATGTTTAAATTCAGACCTAAGGTTGAGAAAGTAGCGCAGACAATTTTGGCTGAATGGAGGTACTGTAAGTTCCAGGACAAAGCAAGGGAGCACAGAAGATTACTTCTGATCCACAGAAAGGAATACACATCCTGTTGCCTCCCCTATGGGACGGTATCAACCTTTTGCTATTAGGAACTCTCTAAGCATATTAGGAGCTCTACCTGCCTGCCTTCAGCTCATTCAAAAAACTAGTAAATTAACTGGAATCTACCTAAGATGGTTTCCATTTCTGTATTTTCTATTTTTAAGCAGAACTTAAGGAACGAAGAACATTTTAAAAGGCCAGCATAAAGAGAAAATCAGGGTAGGAAATGTTCAAAGGTCCTAATTTCACCACATTTACAATGAAGTCCACTATCTTAGAAAGGTTAAGAACATGTTCAAATTGCTAATTCTAGGGATAGAAATTATTTAAATGCATCTATTTGAACATCCAAACTAGAAAACCATCCTACACTTAAATCTGAATATTTTCTAAATACATCCATTAAAAGCTGGTGTTTTGAAAATCATAATTCACCACATCAATGAGAAAACTGAATTTAAGACCTTGGCTTAAATTTCCAACAGTACTGGTTGTGAAGAAAATCTTTTTAAAAATTCAACACAGAACCAATGTCATTTTAGATTTTTCTTTCTCAAACACTTGGGCGCAAAAAATGCTCGTCACCATTTGCAGATTCCAGGTGTGAAAAGCTCCCAACTGCCTTGTGTGCTATTGCCAAAGAGTCTGTATTTCCTTCTGGCAACTTTTGCAGTTGTTATTACAAAGGTGGCGATATTTTCTCAGTTGGAGGATAGAGTTAAAAATATAACATTTAGTTTCAAGTTTTAATTTTAAAATATATATATTTCAAGCTACCACACTATTTTCAGTTTGCAAGAGAATTCAGTACCAAAATATTATGAAAACCCAAGTAAGGGAAAGTTTATCAAAAGAGTGTATTATCTTTTACTAAACCAACTCATTCATGTAGCAAAACCATACAAGTTTTAGGCACATAAAATCCTCTTCAAGTCCAAAATTGAATTTACAATTTGAAAATTAAATTGGACTTTAAAGCATTTGCATTGAAGAAAATTTCAGTGTTTCTTGATCAGACCAACTGAAATAAAGGGTACTCTATATCTTGCCATAGAGAAAGGAAAGCATCTGTATATGCATGGCAGGGAAAGATTATATGGTTGTGACGCCAATCAGAGAAACAGAATGTAATTTATTACCTACAGAAAAACAGAAAAATTTGGTCAGGGGAGAATTAGAATGAGTCATACATCAAAAACTCTATTTAATCCATGACATTTTTACCATGGTATTTTTCAGATGTGTGAGTTAATTTCCTAATTTGATCTGTCCCACAAGAGTACAAAGGCTTATGTCAGAAAAAGAGAAAGAATAGAAGTTACTGTAGAGAACAGGGAAAGGCTGGACAACTGTGCTGCTTTCAACTGAAATCAGTTGTTGAACTTCAACCTCAGGTGCAGAGCCTTTAATACTATGGTGGCAACCTAGCCCCCTTGGGGAAGTGAAATTCATCCTCAATTTTTTTCCACAACTCCAAGTGAGTTCCAAATCAAAAAGAGGATTGTGAAACCTTATTAATTACTCAAAAATTAATTAAAAAACCCTAGAAGTATCACTTGTTTTAAAAAAAAAGCTGTATTTCTGTGTCTTAGATTCACTGAGACTTGTGGTGTTGACAACAAACCTAAATGGAACTAGAACCATGGATTTTTGCTATAAAAATTTGTCAAGTCTTCTTCAAAGAAACTTGAAAATGGAAAGTCAGTTCTGCAATTACCTTAATTATGTAAGGTTTTACAACAGTAATTTTTCAAGATCCTTCAAAAATTTTCATTGTAGGAAAGTGGTAGTGAAGTGTGGTTTTGAACAAAGACAGCTTGAAGTCAAATAAGATATTTTAAACAGTGGCACAGTGTTATAATATCAAACTACTTATAGTCTGGATTTATCAGCAAAATTCAAATCTTTGCTTCCAGTTTTTTGAAATGTTAAAATAGTAAGCTATCCTCTTAGGATAAACTCAGAATATTAATAGTTCTCCATTTATATTCCAAGGAATAGCATAAATTGATCTTTTAAGATGCACCAAACTATTGACCTTTCAACTACTACTATCTATTTCTATTATTTCATAAATCCATTTTCTCAGCAAGGGAAAATATAAATGCCCGGCCAGCACATGCACAGAACACACAACTAGAGGAGACAAGAAGGCAAGCAATACACTGCTCTGAAGAACTTCTTCCAAAGCCTATGGAGCTTTTCAGAGTGGATACACAGGAATTTACAGAGAAGAGCTGCTGCTAAAGACTGTGCAAGAATGATGCAAGGGCATATACACAGCTAAATGCTTGATCCAATCAACCAAAGTTCAGGGAAAACTCTAATTATAAATGGGAATAACTTTTTTGAAAATACAAGAAAATTGGCAGAGAAACTTTGATGAGACATTCAGATAGATGGCATGTGAATAGCAAAATGTTGTCTGCACTGACAGCATTCAAGTGATCAAGAGTGCTGCCAGTGGCACAGAAGCAGCCCAGCTGGCAGCCACATGACTGCTCTCACAGCTCTGTGCTCAGGCTGCAGCACCAGCCATGGAGTGACCTGGACTCACTAACAAAACCTGAGAATCCTCTTGATATATCAGTGTATAAAGCACATCACAAGAACATGGTGAGTGAGGCCTGACAGCTTGCTAAGCAGAACAGGAAAAAGAACAGAGGAAAAGATCTTTTTTCAGTCTGTAATGTCTGATCTCTTAACATCCTTATCTCTAGGGCACGTAACTAAATCTGCTGCAGTATTGTGATAAAGAGAGGGCACTGGCTGTGAATAGATAGGTATGCCATCTCCTTAAATACAGCTCTTAAATAAATCTCTTTTTTTTTGCCAATGTATGAAATGAGGACAGCAACTACTACACCAAGCAGGATGACTCCAAGAGAGCGTAGCTGACAGGAAGATAGAACATGAGGGAGTTTACACAGTGCAGGATATCTACCAAACTCTGACAGGCCTCCTCAGTGAGGGGAACATACACCCATCCTGCCACACAACACAGCAATCCCTGGAAGAATAAAGGAGGAAAGACACACAATTACATCACATTTATGCAGTAACACCTCAGTTGTTCAAGGAGGATTGTGCTTTTCAACAGCAGATCAAGAAAGCTAAAAAAGTCAGGCACAAAGAGAAGATGAAAAACCACAGTGACACTCATGCCAAGACCAATTCAGCACTGCTGTCAACACCCCTAGCACCAGAGGGTAGGACAGAGCCACATAAGTGGGTCCTTATGCACTGCCTGAGTGACTCTCCTGAATGACAGGAGAGGTGGGAAATAGCTTGGTGTCTGCCTCTGGTGAAGGAAGGTGGCACTAAGACAGGTGAATAAACACATGATATACTACCAGCAGAGCAGCACAAGTTACTACTTTATCTTCTTTTTGGCATTGCAGTAGAGAGAGGTTCTGTACAGTGCCAGGAAGTCTCTCTTGTGCACAGAATATTCCACAATGATCACATGGGCTCAGGCAACATCAAATCTACAAGTACAATACACAAAAACAAAGGAAATGGGTATATCTCATCTAAGACTGCCTAACCAGTTTGTTCCTAAAAAATATAGGTGCTGGAAACTACAAAGGTACAGGAGCTCCAGTCAATGTGGCTTGATCAGAGTATGCACTTGCATTTTAGCTGCAGTTGAAGTGGCTTCAAGCAACAGTGACTGAAACTTGAGCTCCTAATCCAAGGTCCTTCAAGGTTTGAAATGGAAGACAGGTATTAAAGAACCAAAATGGAACTTTGGCAAAGGTATTTGAAGTTGGGAGAAATCCAAAAATATCAACTTCATTTGCAGCAGAAAAAAAATTAGGTTAGACAGGAGAAAAGCAGATAGCATGGACAGCTAATCAGAAGAGGAGACAGGCTGCATCAGACCAAAGATCCACGTAGTCCAATCTTCTGTCCCTGACTATTGCCAATATTGATGTCTAGGGAAAAATACAAAGACACAGAAAGCATATGATCACCCTTGCCAGAATATTTTCTGGGGATATAGCAAGCTGGGAGACAAAACACAGAGTGCCAAAGATGGTATTTAAGATATTTTTTTTGTCTCCAAGTTCATCAGAACTTTTCTGAACCATGAAAACTTTACCACCCGTAACACTCATAAAGCAAGTTGTAACCTAATTCCATGCTGTGGGAAGCAAATCTTTGTTTCTAATTTGTCTTCTGCTAGTTACATTTGAGGTTCACTAACCCTTGTACAGGAAGGCAGTGTATGGTTGCTCTCTGTTCACCTTTCAGTCCTACACAGGGAATACACCCCTACCATATGCCCCCTCATTTACCTCTTTCACTGATTTTGATCACCACCTGTATGCTTTTTTCAGTTCTACTGCATCTCCTCTGAGATGTGGAGACAAGCATTGTTAGTAAGCACTAACCTGTTATTTTCACAGAACCTGCAAGACCACATTCAAAAGAAAGTTCACTGCTGTAAATTTTTTAATTATTTATCCTATGTGAACTGCTTTATGAAAACTTCCATTCATCATTACCTCAGAGTAGCAAGGTCTTTCTCCAGTTCTTCCATCTTCATATTTGCTAATTTGAATACCCCTGTATCACCAGACTATATAATTTCAGTATTTGCATATTGTCTAGATCATTTGTAAATATACAGTACAGCACAGAGAGCTACCCTTTTTAGGCTGATGAGTTATCATTTATTAAGGTCAATATTTTCACTCAAGTTCCATTAAAAAAATATTTTTGCACAAAGTGTTCACATATAGAAAACCTGACTCATCATCTTCCATCTGGATCATTAACAGCTCTGCTTTCAAACTTGGAATGGATTTCTTGGGTATCTAAACACAACACTCCCTCAAAAGGAGACAGATTGGATGGGGCCTTGAACAACCTGGCAACCATGGCAGGGGTTGGATCTAGATGATCTCAAAAGTTCCAATCCAAACTATTAAAGGGACAATTGAGATCAACTGCTGGGTGACTTCATGGTACTGTATGACCAGGAGATAAAATGGCAAAGGAGTTTCTATGTGTGTACATAAAAAATTATGTATATCAGAAAACAATAACTAACTGTTATTATTAAACACATGAACATACCCTAACTGTTCATTAAACACATGAGAAACCATTAACAATCAAGAATAAGATCTTATTATAATGATATACAATAAGAAATATTGTAAATAAATATTCAGTAAGAAAAGATAGCAACTCAATGCTAAATAGCAGTAAAAAAATCAAATCTTAGGAATTTAGACAAAGCAGACAACAACATGAAGATCATGTATATATCCATGCTTCACTAACATCTTGAGTACTGCATACAATTCTAGCCCTTCCTATCTCAAAAAAAAAAAAAAAAGAAAGAACTAAAATAGAACAAGATAATCAGTGATACAGACTAATTTCCACATGAAGTAATGACTTACAATTTTTTTCAAGGGATGATGGGAAGTAGAGAGGGGTACTTGACAGAGGTCTGCAAAATCATTAGGGACATACAGAGTTTGGCTAGGAATCAGCTATTTATGATGTCATTTAATAAAGGAACAAAAAAACAAAAATAGGTCAGCAGGAGCCAGACTCAGAGCAAACTAATCTGTGCAACTTCTTGCCAAAGGATACTGTGAATACTAAAAAGAAGAGAAATTATGCTCCCTGTAACAACATATATTCAAATTATTTGAACTGATGAGATGCTTGTGCATAATTTTCTGTCAGTTACTTGAAAGAAGCTACCACCCTAAAACTGTTGACTAGCTAGCTATTGTGGGAATGACATCATAAAGCAAAACAATTCAATTCAAGTAAACTCTTCTTTTCTGGCACCTATGTGAAGTTATTTTGGAAAAAAAAAATAATATAAACACTCAGGAACTCCAAATACCATTTGTTCTACTGCTTCAACTTCTATTTTACACATTCTCCCTTCCACTTTGTGTTGGGTTTAGTATTGTTTCAATGTTTCCATATGGATTTTCTTCCCTCTACCTAACTTCAGAAAAGACTTGGAAATGCCTCTAATCTTTATACTCAAATAATTTGATAGCTTGACTGCTCAGAACCAATATATTAATACACACTATGTCCATCTTAATAAAGTGGTGCAGACACCCAGGGTCAGATTTTTGACAATGAAAATTCACAGAATACATTTTAAATCACTGACAGTCCGATACAGCAATTTTACAGTTCGAACAGAAAAAAAACTTTAATGTAAAAACTGGTTGTTACTCCTGTCAGCTGCAAAACATATGACAGCAATTTTTATATAGGTGACAGGACAAAAATTTTAGACTGCTAAATGTCTAAGCTTCAAGATAAACAAACTTATGAAAACCCACAACAAATGTGATTTTTGTATCTACTTGGTTACTTCAGGGAACTCTCAATATTTTGTTTAATTTACAAAAAAAATTAAATCCCTTATGAGTAGCCATAAACAATTGCTGTAAAAGAACTGGAAATACTTATGACTCTTTCCACAAATAAGTTACTATGTAAAAGTGATGAAAAAAGGACAAGAATTCCCATAGTTTTGTTGCCATTTGATACAATATTCACATCTCTTAACATTCTTTCCACTTTTCTAAATAGTTTTGGTTGGCTATTCCTCAACATAATTTCCTAAGGAATCTCTGAATTTTAACTAAATTCTAATATTTTCTACCTTTCCCATAGAAAACACATTACATGCAAATCCTGACTACATCCAATACCATGGAAGCTTTCTTTGCTTTGGATTAAGGCATTTTTTTCCCTAATTTCATTCAGCACATATACACCTATTTTTGAGATGGCACTACTTGCATACAAGAAAGAATTCTACAAAGATTTCTCCATTGTGTGCTAGAGAAGTGATTACACACTTTTTGTGACATAGAACTTCCTTCCCCAAGGAGATTAGGCTTTTACCACATCATTAAATATTTAAAACCATACAAGACCCTACAGCATGCAGAAAAAAGCAGGGCAAAAGTTATGCTTTTTAATCCATTTGTTGGTCACTATCAGTTGTCAAGGCTGACAAAAGGACAATCTGTTCCTGAAAATTTTGTTGAGCTGGTAGCTGGTGATGGGAACAAGAGAAGAGGTTCAAGTTTCAGGTGCATTTTCAGAAGTTTTATTTAAGTGTTGATAGCTGCAGTATTGAATTGCAAAAAGTATTTTCAATTTGCTTCCATCCAATAGCTTTACTTCAGTCTGGCAGCTAGTAAATAAGATTTCAATAACCACTAACAATTGTTCAGTAATAATTTTAAAGCTGAAATTAAAAAAAAAAAAGTATGAGAGAGACTTACATTTGCTTCTAAGAGGAAAAAAGCACTCATAGATAGAGCAATAGTCATACTGTCAAAATATTAAAATAGTTCAATAACTAGCTAGAGACTTCTTTTTTGTGTGCTTGAGAACTACAACTGCCAGTCATATGGTGATGCATAAGAAATGAAGCAAGTTCATCAAAACATGCCAAAGATTTGAAAAAAACACAATTCATGGAGATTACTTCCCATCGCTGTGTTTAGACTATAACATACAATTCACACTCATGAAGCCTAAATAAATAAACAAATCCTCTGGTTTTGCCTTTAATACTTCTACAGCTGTCTCCTTCAGGTTCCCTTACATTTCAGTTTAGACGCTGCTTAGCCTTTTGACTTCTCACTACACAGAATAGCAGGCATGGCAAGAAATCCCAGCTCTTGCCTGAGAGCCATGCAAGCAGCACAGCAGAAGGGCATCCAAAGCTCTCACCAGAAAGGGCCTGAGGAAAAGGAATTAAATGGGAAAAGGGGAGAGAAGGAGGCAGGTGCTAAATGTTCAAACACCTTCATGCTTCTCTCACATTTCTTGTTTCTACTGCCTCATAATTGCTGAGGTGTCCACCAAAGAGCTTCTTCTCTGTTCAGGATTCTCAGGTATAACTGCATCAAAGCAAAAATTACTTCAGGGAATCAAAAACACAATAAAGTATTATTTATAATACTGCTATGCTAACATACCTTTTTATAAAGAATATGACACAACACACTTTTTAATACATATCTATATATATATACACATTACACATATGTGTTTTTATGATATACACATATACCTTTTCATTATTTACATATCTATTCCATATACACTGCATATATTTTTTACAGAAATACAGAACTTTGTAATTGTATCAATGAGGATTCATGTCTTCAACCATAACTACTAACAAAAAATGGCAGCAAATTCGGCAATGTAGCTACATATAGATTCAAATTAATATGGCCTAACACTTACCAAGTGGGTATGATATTTTTTTAAGTGAATTACTAAAGTAATGTGAGAGGGGTATGTTTAATAACAATAATTTAAACCAGTGCTATCACTGATCATCTTTACAATTTTAAAAAAAAAAAAAAAAAAGAAAAAGTGGTGTGGATAAAAGGACACAGGAATTTGAGTCATGGAGGAAAACATGAAACTAATACCTGCAATAAGCTGGAAGTTGTTTATAGATGTTGTTACTTTCCAGATTCATCTTTGGAGGCTGTTTTATAGGATTCTCTTGAGGTGCTTTGTGAAAGTTGTTAAGCTACAGGTAGAATAATGGTTTTTTGCCTTTTATACTTTGTCTGAAAATTCACCATAATGCACAGTGATCACTTACAGAAGCGCATTGGCAAAGGTTTATATCCCTTGCTTGTGGGTGGTATAGGTGCATTTGGTATAATTTGGACAGCAAAGAATCTGGTCCTGATGACAAATTTAGCATGAGTGGAGATGTTAAAAAGCCAGCAGCTGTGGCTCAGGGAAAACTTCCACAGTAGAGTGGTTTTTTCCCGATATGAGCAGCAAAGGCTTATGGGTTATCTGTGCAAGTCTCGGACACAGCGATAGGAGAAACGAGACGCTGCTGGGAGTGGCAGCCCTCTTTACGTACCGAAGCAATCGCGGGCTCGCCGGCCGCCTGCGCGGCTCTGGGAATCACGGGCACCCCGCGCCGGGCTCAGCACCCTGGCCAGCTCCGGCCGGGCGGCGAGCGGGGCCAGCCCGGCACGGCGCCACGAGCCCCGCCGCCACCACGGCCAGTATCAGTGAGATGCCACCAGGTCAGACAGGTTGAGAAGGGCGCATTTGAATAACTTGTATCTTAATAGGAACCTTCAAGAAGATTTCTGATTTAAAGGTTCTTCAAACATGGAACACTCCAGAGGATAACTGATGTTAAAGTTTGGAAAGGATAAATGAAACTACTTTGGTAACTATGGCCCAACAGGTTGACATCAGTTCTGGACAAATAAGGGGACTTGACTAATAAAGAACTAAAGGAAGACACTGTAACTACAGCCATTCAGTTAAGTTCCCCTTCCTATCAAACCAACTTTTTACTATGGCATTACAAGTTTGGCCTATAAGGATAACAGTTATTATGACACTTACACTTCTGTAAGATCTCTAAGTTTATATCACACAGTACAGTCTCTTTCTGCCAGAAAAATCAACAGATCATACATTAAATAATAGGCCCCAAAATATAAGTTAACTGAACAAATATCTCTCTAATTACTCCCACAGGAATCAATTTCTTACTTAACACTGAAACATTTTTTACTCAGGAAAAAATTAAGAAGTTTGTAGTTGATACTGAGATGAGGAAGTGATAAAGGACAAATGGCATCAATGGGTTACACAGATGGCAATCAAACAACACACGTGCCAACTTAGATAAAAGAAGGCATCATCCATCAAGGACCAAAAAATAAATGGAAACATAACCTAACAAGATGCAGTAATCAGTTACTTCTGATACATGCATTTGCTGGAGTACTAAAGTTATGGCAAGTATGGATGAATAGGCAAATAAATACTAAGAGATCATAACACCTCTCCATCCTCATCGTAGGATTGCTGCTACAATATTATATGGAGTTCTGGTGTTCCAAATGATGAAGCTCAGTTCCTTCAGATTATCTAATAGAAATTGCTTTAGTCAAGGACATTGCAAAAGATCTTAATTCTGACACACAAATCATGTAAGTAAAAGGTTGAATCTTTAGATTCCTTAAACACATGCAAATATCTCCAAGATCTTTAGTTTTCATTAATAAAGATATTCTGCTAATAGAATACTTCATTAACTCTTTCTGTGGATTCCTCATTACTGACAATTCTTAAAAGACAACACAATGATTTTCTACACTATATGCTCTTATTCAACTACTGCTAGCACACATAATTCAGGGAAGTCCTAGGGAAACTGGTTTTACACAAAGTTCGTCTCAATACTCACAACAATTCCCTTGGTCTTCACACAGTCAGATTGAGTTAAGTGATGAGGCTTTTGTCTTTGAAAGTTAATTATACAAGCATATTTCATTATGAAAATACAATTATCCTAGGCATATTTAGTTTGCTGGGACTGTCCTAAGTTCAGAAAAAACATTCCAGAGACCACTTGAAACAATAAAACACAGCAGAATGATGAGGCACGAAAATCAGTAAGTTTATGTATTACAAATATGGGGGGTCAAGAGACTCTCAAAATTTATAAGAATTTTCTACGTATCAGAAGAGTAAACAGTGCAAGATCAGATTTTAACTATCTTCCAAACAAATGTACAATTGTTCCTAAAAACAAAAAAGCAAAGTTTCTCAGAAACCTTTACAGGCTTTCATTTTATCCCTTACTTAAATAATAAAAAGCATTGCATAATAGTGTTACGTGTTTTAGGAAATATTTGCTGTATGTAAATAAAGACATTCAATTCCAAATCTCTCCAAATTAAAGCCCGGGCTACAGAAATAATCCTGATTGTATTGTTGACCTATAACCCACCATATTTGTATATTTTGAATGCTTGAACACTTGTTCTATACAAATAATTTGTCTAAAACTATAAGTTTTACTTCAGATTGACTGAGAGAAGATTTAATTCTGTAGATATGGAAACAGTTACACATGACACCATTATGGCAAAGTGTAATAACCCTACATTGATTACAGTATTCTTCTCTAAGTTCTTGAATTTACATAAAGGAAATACAATTCCTTTGACACAAGTTGTAAATATTTACCTTTTTTTTATCACCAACAGTCATTATATTTACTTGGAGCATATTCAGTTTAAAAAAAGGGGTGAGATACTTCAGTATTTTGAAATTATTATTTAAACAACAACTAATTTCTACTCTATAAGAACATAATGTGGATACACAATCATATGGCAAGCAAGGTTGTGAGATTTCTACTGAGAAACAGGAAACATTCAATGATATGGGTGAAATCTGTGTAGTCAGAGGTTTTTTTAGTAATACCTAAAGCTAGAATAGAAATAATACTGTTAAGAGTAGTAATAACTACATTCTTACTTATTAAGACCAAGATTCAGCTTTTACGTGTTTCAGAGCAAGAAGTATAAAAGCACTTTATAATATGTCAACACCAAATATGAGCAACATCTACTGCATGGCTACTCATATGTCAGCCACAGTCCTGATTCAGACCATAAATCATTTCTGTCCAAACCTTTACTCCAGGAAAAAGAAATTTTTCAGTGAGCCATTACATGTTGATGCAGGGCCTCACAACAGAATTGAAGTGTTAACTGCCAGTTCCAACAAGCCAGACAAAGTACAGCTGCTCCCTGATTACGAGGGGAAAATTGACTGATCAAGAAAAGATACATACAGAAGCACTGCCACATGACTGAGGCATCCTAGGCTCAAAATTAATAACATCTATCAGAACAACAGGAAGAAATGCCCAGCCCGAAATTAGCATCCTGCCCAAGTTTCCTTCAAATTACCAGAGAAGAAAGTGCACCATCACCTCAAAGCAAAATAAAATGTTCCTCTTTCTCTTGTGCCCTCCCTGAACTGACAATAGGCAGGAAAACCTGTCAGCTGAGCACACGAGCTACATTAAACAAAAGGATCTGTTATGACTATCTCAGCTTTGCGTTCAGGGCGAAGTTGCACATAACAGCATGACCTAGCAAGAGTTACAAACACCCATCATCCAAAATACAATACAAACAACTCCTTTTTTACAAACATTCTCTGCCAAGTTACTGAGTTGACTCAATGTAGCTCAGAGATCAACAGGCACTAGAAAAGGCTCAGGCAGAGAATATAATTTTCCACCTAAAACCAGCAGCCAACTGTTAGACTGGTTTAACAATAATGTGCAATTTCATCTGCAGGAGCTAACGTGAAAAATATTCTTATATCTATGTACATCCATAAATAAATAACAACTATCACCAGGCAGTCAATAACAGACCTTCTGTCCTGCACACATCTCCTTTACTGTGGGAGGGGTAACCCTTTACTGGGATTTGCTCCTCAGCTTCAGCATTCATTTCCTAGTTCTTGGCTGGTCAAGACAAGACCTGACTGGGTTAGGCAAGCATGTTGCTCCCACAAGACCAGTCAATCCTTTCTTCATACTAATCTATCCTGTGATTCTTTCAAGATTTTTCTCTAACCAGATGAATTATTCAACAGGTTTCTTCACTGGATACACTGTCTTGCTCAAACTGTAGAACTTTAATTTCACCCAAACCCATCATGATTATCACAATAATCTCTAGATCTTAATGAAAAAGCACAAAACATCACACAGAAAAAGAACAGTGATCCAATGTCAATTCCTCTTTAACTCTCAGAGTGCAACATGACAGTTTGTTCTAGGCTGACTTGACTTAGGGAATTATACTTTGATTTTATTTATAGACTACTGCAGATGGAAAATCAAAGCATCACATATGAACAGAGCATTCAATTCAATCAAACTCAAGGAATAGCACAGTCATTCTTCCCCTGATACATTTTCTATCAGTTGATAATGCCCATTCTAGATCTATTAAGCTCAAGATGCTGATAAATTGAAAGACAAGAAAATAATTATTTCAAGGCAGCATATAACTCAAGAATACAAATATATTCTAAAAAGTCACCAGTTTGATGCTGAAAAGTATATTCTATTTACAGATCACTGCTTCCCCTTTTTTTTTTAATTCTTCAACACTGCAAAGCTAGAGTCATACTTCATAGCTCAAAGTCACACTGCTTGCCACGAGTGGCATTTGAAGCATTACTATGGCAACAAGTAAACTTGACAGCTACAAGCCCTATCCTGCTGATACACCACGTATCCAAGCAATCTAATTCTTACTATGTTGGACAACATTGTATCACATAAGTGTGGTTAAAACCCTCACAAAACGTTAGTACCCTGAGACAGAGCATGACAGAAGCAACAAATACTACCTAAGAATTATCTGGGAAGTGACAGAGCGCAGAACAAACCCCCTCTCAGAATCAATAAGCAGCTGTTGCCTGAAGACAATTCCCAAGTACTAAAAAGACACAAGCTCCAAAAGGCAAGATCTCTCCTAACTGTAAAAGAGTCTAGTAGAACAAATTTTGTATAACTTCAGTTGTGAGAGAAGTGTATCAAAAACTTAATAAAATTATTTCTATATAAACAGACGGGGATGACACCAAACCCGATTCTTCACATTTTTTCCATATGTGAGCTCCACATTAGTAACTTGTCCCTGCAACAAGTAACAAATCCCTTTGCAACACCCAGATAGAAAAATACGGCTACATATTAAAGAGACTTGACATCCTCTACAAGCTCTCAGAGCAACATATTTCACTCTTCCTTTATACATCAGACAGCTTTGTACTGGAAAGAAAATTACTCTCCTCATCAATACCATCAGCGATGTGGCAAAGTTCATCCACAAAAGAGGCCTTCAACTCTTCCAGCTACTACTTGCACTGAAATGCTAGGCTAAGCTACATACACACATTTCTCCAAAAGAAAGAATTAATGGATAGAGTTCCTCATCAGTGTAATTCTCAATAATTGGTTAATCTCTTCAGACAAAAAGCAACAACATGAAATAACATTTGAGTGATGCAATTCTGTCATGAAAAGTTCTCAAACACACAGGACAAGAACCACAGAAAAACATGCCTGATCATAACACTGAAAATATTTTTAAATTTTTAATAAAATAGTTTTGTTAAAAACACTCAAGACTTCTTTAGTTTCTCAAATTGCCCTCCTTTCCTCACTCCTCTCAAATTAAATCTTTCACTTCTCCCCAGAAAACCTTCTCAAGTTTTCCAGGATTCATCTCCATTAATTGAAAAATAATTTTGAAAAACAACTGATCAAAAGTGATGACTTGTACAACATCTCAAAAATGGGAAAAGAATTCTCAACCAGATTAAGAGGTGAAGTGTCAGAAGGCCAGATTTTATTGCTTGAAATTTCCACTATTTCGGTTTCAAGACTAGTGACCTACAAGCTCATACAGAGAATGACAGACTATAAATTTAAATGGCTAAGAATGGCATCTCAATTTCATGAGCAGCTTAAAAAAAATCAAAGTTACTAGATTCCCTCAAAAGCACACTACTAAGCACCTAGCACTGAAGCAAGGAGAGGCGAGTATTCTGACTCTAAAACCTTAATAAATAAATAAAGTTGTAAAGGATAAGTAAAGACTAGATAATATTTTTAAAGAAGTTATTATGAAAGAACATACAAGATATAGTTACTAAAATCCACATTAGATAGTACCCAATATTTCTAATTAAAAGAGAGAAGCTAATTTTTATTCTGCCACTGCATGACAGAAAATACAGTACAAGCATTAAAACACTCCACTTGTGCATGAAAAGCAAAGAAATGAAACTGCTCCATTTAGTTGTACTCTCTTATCCAACTGAAATAGTTTTACATTTCTAAAAATTAACATGTTTCATTCCCACTCTAAGTACCCTAGATAGTATACTCTTAAACAGGAAAAAAAAGGCCAAATAAAAGATTTGAAAAAGTTTCTTTCACCCTAATCCTGAACAAGAAGTCAAGTTCATAACAAGAAAATTTTAAATACACGTGACCTGTAGCTCTTGAATTCCTTAAGATAAACATTGTATTTTGGCAATTTTGCATGTTTTAATTCTTGCCCACCAATAGTTTAACAATTGGCCCTTCAGACTGATCTGCTAGATCCGGGGCACAACACGCTGCTCTGTGAGGCCGGTCCAAGGAAGCTCAGGTTCCTTGAGGTGAGTGTTTTCACAGAATGAGGAAGGAAGGACAGTGGCTGGTCCATGTACCACAGCACATCCCTGTGAGACCACCACGATGTCCTGTGCTGAAAAGGCAGCTGTTTCTCCTCCCCTCCAGCCTAACACAAAGGCTTTGTGTAGAGCTTCCCCAGAGAAAATGAGACAAGGCAAGACACAGGAATACACAGAAACTGTCCATCTCCTTTGTAAAGTACCAATTCATTCCCACTAGACAAACAAGCCCTTACCAAAACAGAAAACACAGGAGTATATTAATATACCATACACTGCAACTTCACACACTAAACAAATGCCTAACCTTCTGCACACAAATATCTAGCACAGGGAGAAACTGATTGTTTAGAAGCCAGTTTTGAACAAGGCAAACCCCACTCATATCTCTCATCTGTCATATTCAAAAATCTTCTTGATATAATCAGCCACACTGAGAAAAGCCTCTCTGGAATTTGTGATGTTAGAAGTATCAGAGCCTGCAGTAGGCAGCAGCAGTCAGTGACTACACTAAACATAAGCAATGTCACAATATTCCAGTCACTCCATTTGTTCTTCTCATTCTAACCTCATCCTTCCCAAACAGGAAGTTTAAAAAGATGCTGAGCTTCAAGTAACTAATGGTACATCAGGAATATATTAGAGAAGAGCAAAGTATTTTTTAGGGATAATTGGTTCCATCTTCACATTTTTTTAAATTGTATCTTGATGCACTGTTTTCAAAACAACTTTTGACAAATGACTATTCATAATATTGCAGTCAAACTTTCCTATATATCATTTCACTGACAGGCCAAACAAATGTTAACAAGTATACCTCTGCTTTAACAAGTTAAGAAAGTTCTACTGCTTTGTTAAACATAATTCACTCTGTAAAGCAAATGAATCATCATCAAGAAAGCATTCAGGACAATATTAACACAAAATAAAAGTTCTGGGTATCTTTGTATCATGAATTCATATAATTAAGATTTCAAAAAACATTACCAAAATCAAAAAAGAGCAGCAAAATAAGTCCTAATCTTTTGTTTTCTCAGCTAAAATGAACTAACATATCTACTAGCATAGCTAGCATGTGTTTGACAGAGGCATGGCATTAACTGCACAGAATGCATTTTAAAAATCTACTCATTGTTTCCAGAACCACAACACGGAAACTAACCCCATGCTTTAAGGCTAACAAGATACTTAAATAAATAGACTACTATTTATTTTAAAGCTCTCAACATTCCTGTAATATAGTTTACTAATTCAGAACATTTAAGCTGAAATTACACTGCCTCTGCACAGAGAGTCTAAGAAAGCCACTACAGGCTATTTTATAACTCATTTTCTATAGCCCTTTCCAGCTTAACTATAAATACAGTAGAAGGTTCTCAAAATGCTGTGGTATGCTCCGGGGTCATTCCTTTGTGTCATCTCCCTCCGCCCCCACGATAACACATCAATATTATCATTATCTGCACTCCCACCCCCACTGACACTAGCAGTTGTTTCCAACTGCTCTGCCTCACACCAGAGGTTACAAACCCCGTAGCGAGCTTTGTCCTCTCATCGCTTTTGCCCTAGAGTGACAACAGAACCCTAAGGATGCCGCGGCAGCTCCGGAGATCATCTGTAGACTTGGGAACGAGGCGCTTGGCCACTTCCTCTTTGTAAAGCTCCAAGTACGTGTAAAACCGTATTTTTAACGCCGTTCCCCACGCAGTTTGTGTCCCCCGGAGCGCCGTGCTGCGCGCACCCGCGGCCTAGCCGGGCGGATCTGTATGCACGGATCGATGCGAGTGCCGCTAATGGCTCCAGCGCTCCGAGCGCCAGGCGACACACACAGCCCGCTCCGCATCCAGCCGTGCCCACACAGCCCCCGCCACACGCACGCCACAACCCACAGCTGCAAATACACACGCAGCTATTTTAAAACACAAACCTTTCGTCGTCAGAGCACGTAAATTTCTGTAGCGTTTGCCTTCTTGCAGCAAGTGGGAGGGACAAAANAAATCTGAGTTCTCCGTAGAGGCCGGGGCAGCAGTGACTGCTGCTGGAGCCCGCCAGACCTGCCGACCTTAACTCCACCGAGGGGATCGCCCCGTCCTGCCCCACCGGAATAAGCCCTTCCCGGGGCGGGCCGTGGCCCCCGGAGCTCCCGCGCCCGGCAAACTCCCTCTCCCGCGGGGACACAAACCGCGACGCGGCTCCCACGCAGCAGCCGCTGGGGCCCGGCCGGCGGCCGCCGGAGCCCGCGGGCCGCGCCCCGCCGAGGAGCCAGAGCGCCCGCGGGGACGGGGTAACGCCGGC
>VWZP01002793.1:1129516-1213079 GCA_013396995.1 Dicaeum eximium
GGCCGCGGCGCAGCACCGCGAATCCTCACCTGGAACGGGGCCGAGACGGCGGCTCCTCGGGCCGGCGCGGCGACTCCCGGCGGCGCCCCCGGCCCCACAGAGGATGGTGTGCGCGGCACGGGGCGGGGGCTACAGCGGCGCCCCCCGGCCCAGCCTCCGCCCCATGGCGTGCGGCGCGGTCTCTATGGCGACTGCAGAGCCGGGCCGGCCCGCGGGGAGGGGTAACGGCAGCGCGCAGGCGGAGGGCGCTCAGCGGGTCACAGGGCGGCTCGCAGCGCTCCCCACGGGGGTTGAGCCCCCCGCCGCGGCCGCCGCCATCCCTGCGGCAGTGCCGGCCGGAGCCCGGCCGCGCTCGCCCTTCCTCGGCCGCGGCGCCACCGAGCCCGCTGTACCCAGGGGCACCGCCCACATCCCATTTCCGGAGCGGTGATTGGGCAGCCGCGGAGATTCCTCACGGGCGATTGGCTCTCGGCGCTGTCAATCCGGGCGCCGGGGGCGGGCGCACCTGGACGCGGCGCTGTGCGGTGCGGGGTTGGTTGAGCCGGCGAGCGCCGGTACGGCCGCGGCCGCCCCCGCGCAGCCCCGGGGCCGAGCTGCGGGATGGGCACCGGAGTTCCCGTTCCCGACGAGCTCCCGAGGGCCAGCGCCCGTGCGGGGGCTGGCGCTGGCGCTGGCCCTGGGCGCTCGCGGCCGCAGGGCCGCTGCCCGCGCAAAGCCGGGTCCTCGTTGCGGTGCCGCCTCCGCCTCAGCAGCCGAGGCTCGGCCGCGCTGTCCGCACCTGGGCGGGCTGCCCGGAGCCTGATGGGCGCGGGCCGCTGCCCGGCCGCGGGTGGGGCGAGAGGGCTGAGGAAGGAGAGGCCGGGGCGGGGGTAGCGGGTGATCGCGGGGACCTCTGTTCCCTTTGCGGGCACAGCAGGGAACAGGCGCAGGCACCCCTGGGCTCCGCACAGTGACAGTAGGGAACGGTGGATGTGTCCCGTGCCTAGGTGAGTACGGCCTGCGAAGGGAAGGCTTCCCGCTCTCACAGTGACTCCTCAGGGCAGGCAAGACTCTGCAGGCTCCTGAGGCCACGGAGCGGGCGCTCCTCGGTGGGTGCCAGCGTCGCACAGCAGCCACAGCACGCGTTTGTAGGCCACGGTGTCAGCCCAGAGGCTGGATCCGTCTGGCAGAGCAGCACCTGGGAGAGGCCTGTGCTGCGGGAAGGAGGAAGCACAGATTTGCTGTGCTCACAGCAGCTTGTATGAAGTGAGTAACACACCATCTCACGTGAAGCTTCCTTGAGCGGGAAAAAAAAAAAAAAAAAAAAAAAAAAGCCCTTATTTTCTTCNAAGTGGAGTGTTTCTTTTCTTATACACAATAGTGCATTTTTTCCTGGGTTACAAAAAGGAGTTATGGGTTTTGTTTACCTTTAAAAGGCACTTACAATTTCTCAGATGGAAAATATTTGACTGGAACTACATATTCCTTCAAATCTGTCTTAAAGGCATCGTAAAGGTGACAGTTATTCTAGCATAAGCAGCTCTTCTTATGCACCAAACAAATAATTTTTTCACATTCACTCTAATGTAGGCAGTGTTTTTCCTCCAAGATTATAACTGAGGGTAGATAAATACCCTAATCACCTCTTAATTTATGTAATAAGTTTTGCCAACAAAACTTGCTGCGTGCTAGATGTAATGAGGAGCTCATGAATATGAATCCATTTGTGAAGAGTGCTTTATTGTTCCCCAAATAATTGACAAGTTGCCTGAGGTGTACAATTCTTCAAGAGAATTTTCTTATTCAGTTTAAGAGAATGGAAAGGCCTTAACAAACTTNAATGTTCATTTTGTGAATGGAAATGAGCCAATGTTGATGGCAATAAGTGGAGTGTTTCTTTTCTTATACACAATAGTGCATTTTTTCCTGGGTTACAAAAAGGAGTTATGGGTTTTGTTTACCTTTAAAAGGCACTTACAATTTCTCAGATGGAAAATATTTGACTGGAACTACATATTCTTTCAAATCTGTCTTAAAGGCATCGCAAAGGTGACAGTTATTCTAGCATAAGCAGCTCTTCTTATGCACCAAACAAATAATTTTTTCACATTCACTCTAATGTAGGCAGTGTTTTTCCTCCAAGATTATAACTGAGGGTAGATAAATACCCTAATCACCTCTTAATTTATGTAATAAGTTTTGCCAACAAAACTTGCTGCGTGCTAGATGTAATGAGGAGCTCATGAATATGAATCCATTTGTGAAGAGTGCTTTATTGTTCCCCAAATAATTGACAAGTTGCCTGAGGTGTACAATTCTTCAAGAGAATTTTCTTATTCAGTTTAAGAGAATGGAAAGGCCTTAACAAACTTGTTTATCTGGTTTGTCTATTTACCTGTTCATCATTTCAGATTTCAGAGGGATATAGTTTCTCTCATCACTTTGGAACTTCACAAGTTAATTAATTATCTAATACAATCAACATCCACATTGTCATGGGAATCACACCAGGTGTACATGTCTTCTTGCCTACTGAAAGCTTTAAAAGACCAAATAGCCTTTCCTTCATCGTTACTTGAAGTACAGTGAGCTGTAAGTTTCCAAATTACCACATGCTCTTCATAAGCAGACAAAACCTGGATGGTTTGAATCAAAGTCAAGCAGAGAAAAAAATAAACTAAAACTGAGTCTTTTCAAAAGGAAAATCTGTTTCCACTTACGTGAAGGAAGTCCTTAAAGAAAAGATCTAATCTTTTCTAACTCACTGTTCCAGAAATACACCAAGAAGCTCTTCAAGGCTTTCTGTTCTACTATTTTAAGTTCAGAGATGTTGGTAAGTATAACAGATACCAGCATTTTCTCTGTCTGTGCAGACTTGCAGAATATCTTTACCACACACCAAGAAAAACCCAAACAACCAAACCCAAAAAACCGTCACCACATTAAAATCTCTATGTAAATAAGAATATGAAATTGAGCTACTCTCGTTTCTTATTTTTGTTCGTTTTGGTTTTGGTTTTGGTTTTGGTTTTGCTCAGATGCATTGTGTTGATTTCCCTTGGAAAAAGTTACCCTGAGCCAAAACCTGTCCTATGCCTTTTGTTCAGCTCTTACATTGTTAGTTCTAGTTGCTTATCTCAATGTAAAAATGTGTCTCTTTTTGCAGCTGTTAGTCAGCAGCTGTGAACCACAGCAAATGGCACCTCTCTGTTTATTCTGGAGATTTCTAAGCATCCCAGGTAGTGCAAAATAAATCAGTAAAGTAAACTGTCCTGGTTTCAGATGGGATAGAGTTAATTTTCTTTATAGTAACTGCTACAGTGCCAGATTTAGTATGAGAATAATGTTGACAACAGGCTGATGTTTTAGTTGGGTTTGAGTTGTTCTTACTCTAAATCAAGGACATTTCAGCTTCCTGTGCTCTGCCAGTGAGGAGGTGCACAAGAATGGAGGGAATCACGGCCAGGACAGCTGACCCAGACTGTCCAAAGGGATATTTCATACCACAGAACATCATGCCCAGTATATTAATGGGCAAGGAGTTGGCCATGAGGTGTCAATGGCTGCTGGGGACAGGCTGGGCATCAGTCAGTGGGTAATGAACATTTGTATTGTGCATTTCTTGTTTCTCTTTGGTATTATTTCTCTCTACTTTCCATTACAATTAGTAGTAGTGATGTCTAATTGTTATTATCTTTTATAATTTGTTTCAATTATTAAATTGTTTGTATCTCAGCCCAAGAGGTTTGCCTTTTCTATTCACTTTTTTCCTCACTGGGGCAGGGGTGGGGGAGTTAACAAGCAGCTGCTGGGACTTAGTTCCTACCTGGGGTTAAACCACAACACAGTGTGTTGTCTTTATTCAATCCTAAATGTCTCACTTGGCTGTAGACTGAAAGAATAAAAGTACTGCACACCTAAACTCTGAAGTTAGAGAGAAGGAGGATTAATTACAGAAATTACTCCAAATCCCAAAAGGCTTGTGAGACCAAACTTTATTATAACCACATAGTTGCTATGAAAAGATGTGAACAAAAAAATTTAATTGTGCTGGTATGTGCATAGCAATGAATACGATTTCCTAATAAGTCTGACTATATGAAAAATAATCCCCAGTCATGTAAATATATTCTTACATCTTAATATGGATATTTTATATTTAATAATTATAGATATTATGTATAATTATTTAAGATTAAATGTAATAAGTGTTAAATCATGTAATGAGGCAATAAATAGAATTGGTCTGAATTGAAAAAAAAGAATCAAGACAGTAAAGAGCAAAGTGACAGCAAACTATTTCTGGGCACAACTAGACACAGCTTTAGCTTTTATTATTTTTTAATTTTAAAAAGAACAGAGAATGAGAAAATACCCACATATCTAATGGGATACCCACTTCTAATGTCTTTTTTGTTTGAAGAAATAGGTCAGAATTTTCAGGAATGTCGATAGATGGAACACAACTTTCTAATGCTTCCAACTTCTGGTTCCCTAGGCTTCATAAGATAGAGCCATGGAAAAATAAGTTTGCTTTCCTGGAAATCTTCTTTCTTGTGTAGTAAGGGAGATGTGAGAATTTTCATCAATAGTTTTTGTCTGAAAGAAATGATCTAATTTTTCTTCTAGGAATCTTTAAATATTTGAATCTGCACCTATACACAAACATATTCATATGTCTGTGATAGAGAAGGGTGACATGATTAACAGTGTGCAAGAACTTCTGAACTCTACTGTTATTTTCTCCAAATCAACATGTATGGCAGTAGGTGACTCATCCTGAGAAGTCCAGACTCATTGGTTTCAAACACTTCCATTGGAACTTCCTTGCCTGGATTTTGGGGTCTTGGCAATACTTATTTATTTCTGTATGAGTCAGAAGTTCTGAATGTTTCTGCTTAGTTGACTACAAAAAACAAAGCTCCACAAAAATTTTTGGACAGTCAGATGTCAGGAAGAAGAAGAGAGAGAAAGAAAGAAAAAGTAAAAGGAGGATATGGATAGCAGGATGACCAGACTTTAGAGATGGAAATTCACAGGTATGGTTAGTCAGTAAGTTAACATACATCACCTCCTAGAATTGAAAAATTGTTGAAAATTTAACTAAAATTTATACATAAATGGAGGCGGAAACAATGCTTTCACTGAAGAGTATAAAGGTAAAAACATTTCATAAGCTCACATTTCTGGCAAAAGTCAAGGAGCAAAGGAAGTATCAGCCAAAGATGAGAAAGCTCTTATCAATTTTTATAGATATTTAAACAGGTATCTAGATGATAGCAAAGGACAAATCACAGACCTTGACTCACTTAGTTCAGCCCTGTTTCCAACTGTCCCTACAACACTCCCAGCCAGTCTTCATCAACCTGTTTTAAAAGTACTTTATTGATGGAAATCAAGGAGTTTCTTCTGGGCTGTTTGCTATTCTCAATAAAAGAATTATTTGACCCATTATTCTCCTCATATTCTATCACCAAAGGAATTTATTCCTTTCCTCTGTGCAACTACCTATAAAATTATTTGAACACTATTTTCCTCTCTCACCACCAGTCTTCTCTACCCTAAGGCACCTGAGTTCCTTTAGTCTTTTTCTACAAATTGTGATTTCTCGACATAGTGTCAATAAGCATGAAGTCACCACTCAAGGGACAGAAAGATCTTGGAAAAGCTCTAAGAGCACTGTGTCTGGGTTCTGGCTTCTGTCTATTAGACAGCTTCAGAAACTCCCATGAGCATCTTTTTTTTTTTTTTTTTCCCCATTGGTAACTGTCTTTTCTTTCCAAAAGAATCTCAAATTCCCTACAATATGTCCTGAGTAATATTGTTCAGTTCAAATGATGGCTGGAGTGTGAAAAATAGCATCAACATCAGGTTTATAGTAAGCTGAGAATAGGTACTGATCACTTTAGGAGGTCTTTTGAGGAAAAATGTGGCAGTGTATGTCTAATATTTTGCTAGGAGAAGAAAGGTCAGTTGGGAGTATAGTGCACCAAAGTATTGATGTTATGAGACATTGGAATTTAAAAAGGAAAATTCTACCTCATTGTATAAAGAAAATTCGTCTGCCAGGCCTCATAATATGTGTATAATTCCATTCTGCAAAAAGCTTCCTGATACCTGGCTTGTGAGGATAAGATCCATAGTGATTAAGGTACAAAAGTGAAAAGCAAGATTGCTGCATGGTCTCATTATGATTAAGGTTGTAAAAATGGATTCTAGTCTTCAGAAAGAAGTTACAGCCAAGATGGAAGTTTTAGGTTACCAGGCAATTTAAAATACATGTTCATGTCCAGCTGTACTATGGACTGCTGGTCTGATTTTAAGGTGAATACACTATTTCTGTGCCTTAGTTTTCCTTTTGTAATGACTCATTGTGAGTCATGTGTGGATGACTCAGAGACTGTGGACAGTACAGCTCCTATGGATTGAAATCAGAGCCAGCCTGACAGGTTCTGATATGGATTTTCCTGCAATGCACAGGACCCCAAATGACAAGCCGTACACACGTAGTGCAGTCCGTGCAGCTCTATTATAATTTCCTTTTCTCCCTGAGACTGATCTTCAGCATCCATATGGTTATAACCTTTACACATCTGAAAAATATAGTACTTCTTTTTCTGATTTGTTTCATCTCTGGTGTTCTTCTGGCAATTAGATGAGCTACAGTTATAGTATTCACATTTTCCATGGAACACAGTACAGCAGATCTTCTGGTACAACTGTAGTACAGCATAGGGCTGTAGTTGTAAAATATGTAACTGAGTTTGTTTTCAATAAGTTTTGTGTTATTTTAATGTACAAACGGGGAACTTTTAAATTATTAACTATTGCCATTACTTCTTGTCTTTAAATTTTGACATTCTCTCTGCCAACTCTGTAATTCCATAAGAATTTCAGATGTTGTGATTTAACTTAGGTATCTTTATCTACTACAACAACTATAATCATCTAAATATCACTATACTTCCTTCCTAAAAGTTCAAAAATGTAATTGAGAAATGAATGTTCTTCAAAGACTCAATTACTTCTATTTGCTTAATAATTTAATTCTCTAAGTGTCTACCATGTTCACAAGTTTACAAAACCCAAAAAATGCAAATTGTTGTTCATGTCCTCTTCCCATTATCATATATCAGTGAGAATCTCTTCCTGAATATGGATTTGTCCCAGCTCAGAAGGAAAGGTTGAATAGCTCTTGCTTCCATCAGGCTCACCAAGTGCCTCCAGTTTTAGTCCAGTACACCAAAATCTCGTATCATTAGTTGTCATTTACATTAAATACAAGGTGAAATGAAAAGCCATCCAAGTATAAAAATAAAATATTAATTTTTGGAAACAAGATGTAAAATTAAACATTGCATCATCCCAACTAGTTATTTCATTACACTGATTCATAACACATCTGTCCTTGCCTGTGGACTTATATATGAATGCTACTAAATAGGTAAGTAATTGGGCAAACATTTGTTAAATTTACCTGTTTTGGATCCTAAGCCATAGCACAGCAATCTCCACTGTTAGCAGGGAAGTGTGTGATCTCTTTCTATACTGGTGGGTGATGGATGCAATCCCCCATGTACAACCACTCCTGCAAGGTACAAAATGCTATTCCGTGGTCGTGACATCCAGGCTTCCCAAAGGTCTGCAAGAAAGTGCATCATGGTTAATTATAAACTGCCATAATACAGAACTAATTTCTGAATAATTCAACGTTTGATATTACATTTGCAGCTGAAGCCATTTCCAAATATGAGATGGAACAAAAAATACTGGTAGAACTGTCCTCTAACTGCATTAGAATTGGATTTAAATAATTTGTTACAATGGGGCATTCTTGAGCTTCCATTAGCTGTGTGAATGACCTCTAATCTCTAATGCAAACTGAAAAAAAAAGCTTCTTACTCTGTATCGTAGAATAAGCCTTCATACGGCAGCACTGCCATCTCCTGTTTGCTTGCTTCCTTGCATGCAAGTACCCGGTTTGTGTTGCAAAGCAGCCACAGGGAAGGTGCCGCTTTCTGCTACTAGGTAACTGAGGCAGTAACATGTCTAATACTCAGGGATAACACGTTTGTAGCTCCGCAGACGGGGAGGGTTTTCACAAGCGAACTTTTTTTAAGCATAGAAAAGTACTACAGCCATTTGTCCAGAATTTCTGATATATCACATCCCAGCCAAAAAATAGCTTCAAATGTGTACATTTGTGTACTTGTGCTACCCAAGGAATACATTATACCTGTTGAATATGCGTCTGTAAAGTTGATCTGTACACAAAGCAACACATTTGAACAGATCTAAAATATTCCCTGTGGTCTGCACAAGTGCTGCCAGTCCAAAGCATGAATGACTCGTGCATAGGATTAATTCAATGCAATTGGGGTGTATTTGATCATATGCAAGCACTTGTGTGGTCCACATGCAGTAGGTCCAACAGGTCCCAGATGTGTCACATATGCTCTGAATCATTAGGACACAGGTGAGATAGAGCTGGTGTACTGCCAGAACACAGAGTTAGAATCCCAGTCATGTCAGGGTACTGGTTTATTGCTTATCATAAGCCAGGAGAGGCCAGTTTATGCTTCTGACAATAGTTTTATACATTTACAATGCCTGGTGCACCTCTCTTGCAGTCAGTCATGTGCCCACTGAACCCCCTCTGCTGTGCTAAGGTGTTACAGATATGGACCCTATAGCTCAAACCTGGTCCTGCTTAGGGATTCAGTTCTGGCACTGACATCACCTCTAACCTGACCAAGCACTGCTGCACACTCAGCTTGTTGCCACCACTGTTGGCAGTTCAAACCAGCCACATCTGTCCCACAAATTGCTAGGTGCTGGGCTCAGAAATGCCAGAGGACTTGACACTTTTGCTTCTGGTTTGGAATAGAGCTATATAAGGGAATAGGACAAGGGTTTCTATTAGATTGTTCTTGAACCTGGAAAGCTCACCAAACCAGAACCTACCATGAGTCATACAGGATGATCCAATTGCTCTTGGTTACTTGAATTCTTTTCTTGGGCAATCACGTTCAATACACAGAGAACAGAAAATTGCATCCAAAGCAACAAAATATAGAAGGATGGGTAAGGAACACAAAAATTAATATAAACAATAGTTGCCTAAGATAGATTTTCCCTTCCCACAGAATCACAATGTTTCATTATTCTCATTCTTCTCTCCTTTGGAGGCATATTTATTGTTAAGAGCAAGTTAAGAGATATTGAAGACATTAGCAGGTACTGAAAAACAGTTCTGTTGCTTACTAGCCCAAATCTTCAGCAGGGTAAAAAGGTAGAAGAAAGTCCTATAAACCATTTCAGTGGTTCAGAGATCTCAGTTCACACTCAGTTAATTGGCCTGTTTTGCAGGATTTAATCTGGTGGCATAAGAACCTTGAAATAAATCTCTTAGCTACAATTAGAGATGAAGGAGAGATTAGCACAGGCAGGAGAGTTGAAGTAGTTTTCTCCATCTCCACTGGGGAGTCAATGTGAAGACAGAGCAACTACAGAGACATCAGGAAATTAATATTTCAGTCATCCTCAGGATGTCCAACTCAGCTATTTTCTCCATTGTATTCAGCAAGTTACCAGTTTCAAGACCCTGTTCAGTCCTCTGAAGCAGGTTAGTGGTTTCTTTTATAATAGCCATGTATGTTTAGCTAAAATAGCAGATTTTAGCAAAATCAATAAGATAAGATGTGGCTTGTTTATGACAAAATTGCAAAATTTCTTTGAACTATTTGTATTTAATAAGTAAATATAAATAAATAGCTGTGCTATGTTTTGTTCTATATAGTTAGGGGAATTTGATAGCAAAGGAACAGCTAGGTGACATCTTGGAAGCAAATTGTATGGTGATGGAAGCTGCGTTTAAATTTAGATCAATTTGAATTAGACAAGGAAAGCTTGAGAACAGTATTGATAGTATAGGAGAGATTTCCACGTTCATTTGTGTTCTTCTGTTGAAAGAAGCATTTCTCCCTTTATAGAATAAAATCCAGTTTGCTGTCCCATAGCTGGGAAAAGTATGCCTGTGTGTATATGATTCATAACTCTGGAGTGGCTCAGATGCAAAGGTTTCTAAGAACTAAGAGAGAGGCGTTAGTTCCACTGAAATTCTGGGAGCATTTGTGGCTTTACAGTAACCCACTGCCCAATATGACTTGGAGAAGAACAGACACATGCTGCAGAGCAAGATTGACACTTTTAGCTCATAATTGCAGTTCAGTTCTTTCAGCTGGAAAAACTTCCTTCATGGCGCTCAAAAAATTATACTACACAGCTGTGCATGTTGCAAAAGATCTTACACTAATAAATGTATTCAATACTTTATTAAACAGTTAGGGAAAGAATAATGTTATGCTGCATTTATAAAATGCTTTATGATGTGAAGAGAGTCTTATTATCTGAAATAAATCCAGTAAACTGTTAGCATAGGTGAAAATCTTAACATAAGTATCCATGGTAGAAGGCTAGGAACAAGGAACAGAATAGGTAACTTGCTCTTCTGTCCCAGACTCAAGGCACTCAAGGTTTCATGAGAAGCACAGTGTCTCCCAAAGATCAATCCCAAGCATATCTATGACAGCCAGGGTCAGTCTACAAGTGCTCTTTGAACTACAACAACCAGTCATTCCATGCCTTTCCTCTGGCATTAGGACTCCATGAAACCACTGATCTTATGCTGCTGGTCTGGGTAGCACTGTAAGATAAATGTCAATATTCCTTGAAATCTGATCCTACAACAATACTAAAAGCTCACAAAGGAAGCTAAGAATACCTCATGAGAATTTCTGGAGACAAGGAATTACTAGGAGAATTTTTATTGCACACATATGTTTTACTTTTTTAAACTTCAGGCATCTGGAAATTGGGGATGGAGCTATATCAGAATAGCTACATGAGATTGAATGTATCCCTGCTTATGGAACTCAACTTCAGATTTCTTTAAAGCTAGAATATGACAAAGTCTCAAATCTACATCTTCCAAATCAACAATGCCTCTGGAGCAGATGAATTTTGAGTAGAACTATTTACAACTTGTGTCCAAATGTTAAAACTAAATATGTTTAGCAAATAGGGTGTTTTCAGTGACACCGTAACTAAATGTGTGCTGAACAATTTTGAGGCATTGTTAAAATATGTACATGTGTTTCACAGAAATAGTGAGTGATGCATTCATATGTGCTGGCCATTGAACATGAACTGTGTATCAGCAATCAGTAAATTTCACAACAGATTCTCTCTGTTGTGAGCTCTCAGGCCTGAGTATCAGGGGCAAATAAATCTATTAGCAGCCATCATTTACAGTTATTTAAGGTCAAGTCACAAACTGCTTAACTGGTGAAGCAATCAAAGATACCGTCTCCAGGCTTAGCAGGCTTATTCAGGCTGTCAGCTGAACCCAGAGGGAGACTTAATTCTGTACCAGCAGAGCATGATCCCTTCAAATGAGGTCTGAACAATACTGGAGAAGAATGGTGTGAAGCAAGTGTTGTAATTTTATAAATTACTATTCTCTGGACATCTCTGTAAGGTGTCCATTTATATGATTAACACAATATGATCACAGTCAATATTCAGCTATAACTGATAATCAGCCTTAACAATCATTACAATTAGAACCCTGTTTTTAAACTCAGAAAGCTGCTGGCCACAACACCTTTGGAAATAGACTGGTAAGGAAAAACACTGTGCATTTTGCACACCAATCTGTGTATTGTACAAAAAATACACAGAGCTGAATAGCTTTGAGAGGAATTTGTTTTCTCTGTAAATGCAGGAGTAAATAAATGAAACTTGAATTAATTAGATCTCACAGGCCTTAAAATCTTAGTGTATGAAGATATTCAACCATTCTAATGGTTCTAATGGTTAATTCTAACCATTCATCCCAATATCACACAAGCTATTCCTTGCCTGTACAAACAGAACTGATTCCTTCCGACGTAAACACACGAAGGCACCGGGATTCCGTTACCTTTTTAAACTGCGCTCTGCAACAATCTGCTTACTCAATGCTAAGCTTCACTGCAGCTGGGGATCCTTTACCGGGTCACTGAAGCCCTACTTCTGTCCAGCTTGTCTGTCTGCAGGTCTTTTTCATGCTGTTTTAGCTGATACAAGTTTTATTCAATAATAGCATCCGCTAACTTAGAAAATATTATGTTGCTTATACATATCTATTTACCCAGACTTACAGGATTACACTTTACTGTTTATAAATGCCATTGTATTAGTGGAATTAAATGACTGTATAATTATATAATGTAGAGTTTTACAGTATAAAATCACTCTAATGAAAGTTGCCAAATTAGGAACAAGACAAGCAAGTTTTCTGGAAAGGAAAGAAAAAACAAAGGCAGTATATATGTTTGTTTGTCTTGTTTATTCAACTTTTGAACACAAACCTGACCATAACACAGGAGTCTAAGAAAATAAATAGCTATAATTGCTTAAAAAAATATACAGGGAAGAAGTAAAAGGGAAAGACACTGGGAGTCTTCTGAAGGGAATGACAGCAGATCAGTTCAGTTTTAGATACCAGGTCTGCACAGAAAATTGGTCTTGACAAAACTTTATAAGAATCCAGAATCTGTGCTCATACTATTCACTTATTTTTAATTGCTCTAGTTGGACCTTAGAATTTTTTTTTTAAGTGATTCCCATTGTTATGAAATTTAAGCAATAAATTTCACTGGCACTCCCTTGACAGGAGTGCGTGAGGCTGTACAGGAAGTTTTTTTGTAGTCTCTATAAATACCTGGTCAAACAGACAGTAATCTCTCTCCCTCTCCTTCAGATTTCTACTGCAGGCCTTGGATCCATGCTCCTAATCAGCTTATGAGCTTCCCTTGACCTACGCTTCTTTTCCTAATGCGTGTCTGACTATGGCTGTCCTCAAAGTCAAATTCACCAAAACCAAGAGGGACAAACTGGCTCAGATCTTATGGATCCTCAACTGGGTTTCTGTAGTGAGTGGGATCGTTCTCTTCAGCCTTGGCCTCTTTCTGAAAACAGAGATCAAGAAGCGGAATGAAGTGATGGCAAAAGGGGACATTAACTCTGTCCCCAACATGCTGATCTCTGTAGGGGTCATAGCATGTATCATCAACTTTCTGGGTGGCAAAATCTGCTATGACTGCTCAGATGCAAACAAGTTCTCTCGATGGAAGCTAGTGATGCTGCCATACATCGTATGTACCTTCTGTTTTACCTTCTGCATCCTGGTGGGTGCTCTCATGTGCTATACCATGAGGAACGAGCTGGAGGAGTCTCTCTATCTGGGACTGAGGGATGCCATTAAGTTCTATAAAGACACAGATATACCTGGGCGATGTTTCTTAAAGAAAACAGTGGATTTGTTACAAATTGGATTCCGTTGCTGTGGAAACAATGGCTTTAGAGACTGGTTTGAAATTCAGTGGGTATCTCCTCGTTATCTGAATATGGCTTCCAAGGAGGTTCTGGAGTAAGTATTTACAGTCACAACAAAAAATTATAGGAGAAAAACTCTTTTGAGACAGGACAGCCCTTTTTCTGGACCTTTGTATCTTAAGAAAAAACATGTAGAATGACCAGGTTGCTCACAAAATATGCTAAATACATGCATAATCAAAGGTTGACTTTTGCTAAGCCTTTAGGGATGCTAAGCAAAGCAAAGATGTATCTCCTTTTTCAGTGTGGTGAATTAGATACCTCAAAATTTTAATTTCATTTATAGTGAGCTGATAACAGTAAGAGAAAAAGGATTGTACTATCAGTACATTGCACAGTCCATTCTAAGCACCAAAAGACCCTTCTTCAAGGTATTAGACTTTGCAATCCCAAGTTCAAATCTTATGTTCACATGTGAGAAACTACCAACACTACATACACTGCATAAAAAAGCAGAAATCCCCCCTTTCTTTCTGGTGCTGGTGCTTCACATGATGTAGCAACTGTGAAATTATATGCTCAAAAATAAGAGTGGTAATACTTACACTCAAGGTAAAAATTTAAAACTTTCAAAAGTAGACAATCCAGTCTGTAATAATTCTTCTAAAGCTGAAAAAGGTCTTCACTGACAAGAGAGTTGTAGCTTTGTATTCCCAGGAAAGAAATGGAAAGAGCTTGACTGGCATTTGTCAAATGCTGCATTTCGTTGAACTCAAAAATCAGCAACAAAGCCAGAGAAAGGGAGGCCAAAGGTAATAATTTTACAGAATTCACAGTTTGAAACTGCCATCATAGCAAAGTGTATATAGAGAGCTGCAAATATACCAGAGGGCAGGACCTAGGAGAATACAAGCAAGAGGGCATCAGCATACAGAAGACACTTGTCTGTGGAAATAAAGCATACAAGCATTCTCAGGAGAGAAGTTAGAAAGTGTCACACAGAACAGATGACCCAGAACTGTTTCAAGTTTCAGGTCTATGCTGAAAAGTGACAAGACACCAAAGACAATCCCCAGGAATTAAAGAGTAGTAGCTTAGTGCAAGGTCAAAATTAAAATATACTTCTTTTATTTCTGTGAGAGAGGCAGAAACAGTAATGTTTTACCCAGGGTCTTAATTAAGCTATGTTTTCTTCTGCAGGCTCACTTGTGCTCTGCCATTGTTTTGAGAACACACTGTCAGTTAGGTTTTGCCCCATTTAGGCAGAAGGTGACAGTGAAATGTGTGTGAGGAAAGTAATTTCTGAATTTCTTTTGCTATGGATAGATTGCCTAATTTCATCTTGATTGGCAGAATCCAAGTTGGTGCTATATAACAAAATTATACCATGACTTCCAAAAATCTGGTAGTGAAACATTTGATATGAAATCATTGGAAGCAAAGCCCAGAGGATATTGTTCTGAAAGGATGGAGAAGGAATCGAATCTTTCTTGGTTTCAACTTGTACTCTGTGTCACTAAGCAGTTTGTAGATCTAAAGGCAAAGCAAGTGAGATATGACATACTGTGAACTCACATATAACCTTTGCAAAACTGAACTTTTCACCTTCCTGTAAAACCCTCTTCCCTCCCTGCTCTTCTACAGCTCTATTGCCAACACCACAATTTGACAAGGCATGGAAACAGTCAGTGGGAATGGTAGGAACATGAGGTAGGGTACAGCAGTAGAATGCTACCATTGCTCTGGTTGGGTAAAAATCATCTTTGCTCAAAAGCAAATTTTTGCTTTACAATACCATAACAACTTTGAATTGCAACAGCAAATAGTAGTGAATGTCTTGCTCCACCAACTCTTTTACTGAGGTCTTCCCTTCTAACAGTACCAAGATACTATTAAGTTCCAAGATAAAAATTAAATAATTTTAAAATTTGCCACTAGCAGAGGAAACACAATAGCAGGAGGATATAACCCAAGTCTGGAAACTGCTACTGTTGGCAGTAGAAAGAGGATTCCTGTTTATAACACATCTGGAACAAAAGAATTTAAATTGATGCTTGGGATCAAAAGAAAAGCTTAAGACCCAGTTTAAGAGATTGTATTTCAACCATCTTAAACGCCGTACTATATTGGGGTCATTAAATATATCTAATACCCTGAAACATAGAGGGCATTTTTCCAGCCCAGGTAAGCTCTTCCTATTCACAAATGCGCTTCCTCTCCTCTGTGAGCTTTCTTTTCTCCTCCCACATTGAGCCCTCTGGTTTGTGCCTCTCTGGCTACCTTCCCTTCCACTGCTTGGTTTTGCCTTTGCCCATGACATGGCTTGCACACTTCAGTCTACTTTCAGTGGATTATTTGGACTCTTTTGCATTGATTCCATTCTGTTGCCATCATCAGGGATATGATGGCCACAAAATGAAAAGCTAGACTTGAAAATGGAGAAAAATTCATGCCTATCCCACTTCTAAGTGGGAAATGGCAGGTGAGCTCCTGGTTTACCTGGAAAGATCTTTGAGGAAAATGTTTTTGAGATAATTTTAAGCAAAACAAAACACACTAAATCCCAAATAAAAAAGAGAGGGAGAAAAGGACAAGAAACAAAGGAGAAGGTTGTATTTAGTAGCCTCATGGCAATAAATAAAATGAAAGCAATTATTCTGCCATCATGGCACTGACAAAATACTGAGCTTCCCAGCAGCTTATGTTTCATTTGAAGGTTATATTTAGTTCCAAATTCCAGATCAAGACCTAGACCACAGTGTTTCTGCTCCTTTTCTTTACCTGATGAGCTTCTTGTAATGATTTCCTTCCCTCTCATTTAGATCAGCTGTAGTGGAACAGAAAAATATTATTTGCAAACATGAATAAATTAATACGTTTTGGAAAGTATTAGAAAATTTATTATTGGCAAATAGTGAGAGCTGTATACCTAAGTGAAAGTTGTCTTTCATGTATTCTGGCCCCCTGGCAAAGGGTAAACAGCCCAGACTTCATAAACCAGGGTATGGTTCTCACCCATGGGCCTGTCTCAGGAAATCAGCCTATTCCACTGAGCATAAAAATAGATCCATGCTTAGAGGCTGCTTCTCCAAGGTGTGAGAGTGCCTCTTAGCATCTTGGATACTGTCCAGTTTCTGGAAAATCTCTTTCTCTGAAGAAAACAGATGCCAAGGATTCATTTAACTTCCAGAAAATCTTGGTTGAGACTGTGCTCTCTTCCTATCCTGTGATTTTTTTTTCCTATTCCTCTTTATCTTTCCTCTTTCACCACCTGTTTTCCTCCTTATCTTATAGAGGAGAGAAAGGAGTATTTTTTGCAACAAATACATTTCTTAAAGTTAGAGAAAGTGAAGTTAGAAGTGGAAACTCTCTTGTGAATTAGTCTCAAAACGTGCTGAACCAGCCCTTGCAAATGTTACAGTGGCAAAAGGTCAGCAGATGATTTCCAATGGCTCCTGTGGCATACAAGGTTGTTCTTGTATTAGGATCTCTCTCATGGAATGGTTATGTTGAAAAATCAATCAAGAAGTAGTGAAACAAAGGATTTCCAGGGATGTAACTTCCATTAGAATTCCACCAAGATAAACAAATTCAAAAACTGTCTTTAGTATTCAGCACAAAGATACCTAAAAAGGCAACACCTCCCTGACCACTGAACTCATGTCTTGTGGACAGAATGAAGAACCACATGAGGTACCACACTTAAATACAGCAAATCCAATACTAAGTTTTCCTGCAGTAAACAACTTTTCCAGTTGCAAGCTGGAAAATCCAACTTTCCTCATTTTCCTTTTGTTATTTTGGAGAGGCCTACATTGCAGCAGAGTTGTGTTACTCCCTTTTCTAAAAGCACAGGAACTGCCTGCTGCTGACACCAGGTTTGTAATGCCCAGCCTTTGTCCCGTTGCAGCCGTCTGAAGAGCAACGTTGACGGGAAGTTCTTGGTGGATGGAGTACCCTTCAGCTGCTGCAACCCCAGCTCCCCACGGCCCTGCATCCAGTACCAGCTGACAAACAACAGTGCTCACTACAACTACGACTTCCTCACAGAAGAGCTCAATATCTGGATGAAGGGGTGCAGAGAGGCCCTGCTGGAGTACTACACCAGTATAATGAGATCCATCGGCATTGCAGCATTGCTCATTTGGTTGTTCGAGGTAAGTCTCACAAAAATGGTCTCTATCAGATTGATCAGTCTTCTGTCTCTCCAGCATGGAAAACAGTAACGGTGTAACACATGAGAAGTGCCTCAGCATCCAGTATAAAGTCCACAAGCACTTCAGGAATGTTGTAGGATTTCTTTTAGTAAAGACAACTTTTCCGAAGTCCACAGAGCAGAAGGAAATCTTATTGAGGATGAGAACTATCAGAAACCATGTATATAATTTATAGAGCTTTTTCAACAGAATATAGCACATTCCCTTCCCTGATACATTTATGGGATCAGATACAGGATGATACATGCAGTGACACAACTGCAAAGAAATTTGGTGAGAAAGTCTGCATGTTGTTTTAAGTCAGTTTAAGAAACATATAAATTATGCATTAATTTTGTTTATAATTAAAATTGAGCATTTTCATAGTATCTCAAAGCCTCTGTTTTTTATTACATAGTTTCACCATACAGACAGTACTTCCTATCATGACATATCATCCTTTTAGAAGTAGACTGGGCTGCTGGTTATGCAATCAAAATAAGTGATCATAGGCAAGCTACACACCTGCAAAGCTGCAGTGCTCCTGCTGACATCTGTAAAGATGAGTTCTCTGGATGCTGTCACCTGCAAGTAAAGGACTCCCCACTGGCACAGGCTCCAATACAGTCTTCTTACCTTTTTTAATATGTTTTAGCTTTCTGACTATTGCTCTGTTGCGTAAGCATTAGCACTGTAATTTAAGTAGTTCACAACAGTCCTCAGGCAGTGCTAGGTCGAGGTGCCAGAAATAACAGGCCTCTGAAGCATGTGAAAAGCTGTGAGCCAGCTCTCTCTGCTCCCTTAAATATTGACAAGCTGATCTTGATTCCAACAGAACAATGGAAGTGGGGCCTTTTCCTAAACTTAGACTTGAGCCTCTGCTATAAGCCATCCTTCTTAATTTTCATGCCTTGACATGTTTGACACATATGGCTTACACAGGAATGATTGAACCTCCTTGGAAGAAATATTTATTTAATCAGTGTCAGTGGAAAAAAAATTCCCTGAAATTAACATACTACAACTTTTTCTTTCCCAGTGACAGATGGCTCCATTAATTGACCATCCATTTTACATCAATTAGTTGCAGTCTTTGAGGCTACAAGGTTCATGAGTAATTCTAGGTATTTATATACTAATGACATGCAAGGGGGATTGTCACCTGAAGAATGAAGAGAGAATCAATCCATCTCTCCCTGCTTGCTTTCTTTAAAAATGTAAATAATTGGAAAAGTGGTTAGACATATTGCTAGGATAAAGAGTTTGTCTGCTTTACTCAGTCATGAGGCAAGTCAGAAAACTGAGTGACAGGACTGAGGCTGCAATTCCAACTGTTTAACCATTAACTGTTTCTTACAGCTCTCTGTTCTGATTGGTGTCCGGTACCTACAAACAGCCATGAAGAATGTCCTTCTGCTAGGAGATCTGGAGGGTGAATCAGATGGTTGGTTACTAGAAAACAGTTTTGTGGAAACTGCCAAATACAACATCAACATCATTAAGAACCTCGGCAAAGCCAACCAGATCTCCACTGTCTCAGGCATGAGCGACCCCAACATTAACGTTCAAAACACAGACTGTGACAAAACTAATATTACAACAAAATCTATCCCTGCAGCTAGGTAGGTAAATCTTCCAAGAAATGACATCACAAGTGTAGCTTTGCTCTATTGCAGTCCTACAGCCACCAGATCTTATCTGGTGGGAAAAAAAAAAGTAGAAAAACTAGTAAAACAATTGAACAAACCTGACAAAAATTGACAGACTGGTGACAGCTCCAAAAATGCTGATACCTCTTTGGATGGATGTGTTTTCACTCATGAGACCCCTGATTCTCAACACTGCACAAAACTTCTGGAATTTCCCCCACTTTCTCTCCTTTACTTACAGACTTCTATCATGGTCTGAATGCATCAGAATAATCATTATGCACAAGCATATATTTCAGACAGGGTGGGTCTACATGTACTAAACTACAGATGAGTTGAATAGGCACCAAAGAAGTTTGTCATTACACCTATAAAAATCCCAGGAACGGGGAAATCCCAAAAGAAATTATTACACTGGATAAAAAGATTCTTTACAAAAAACAAGACAAAAACTGAAATGAAGATTCTGCTGGTGCAAGTGAGGAAAGGGGAAATTTTAACAAAAATATACATGTATTACAGCCTACAAGAATCCGCCAGGTATGTGAAATTCAGGTGAAGGCAATAAAAGTTACCATGAAAGTATTTCACTTGTTTTTCCCAAAATGTCTGAAGTTCCTTTTCATTTTCCCCCCTCCAACAGTTTAGATAAAGCTAGTTGCCCCACTTCCCTGAAAGTCAAAGAGTACAGCTGAAAGGAGCTCTCTGCTTAAGAAAACTAACTGCCAGCGTGTGCAGGGATATTTAAACTTCCAACTAGCATGTGATAACACGAGTTTAAAAACAAGTAGATACTTCCTATGAAACAAACACTGATGATCCTAGATGCTTGAAAGCTCCTCATTTCAAAAGTACTTACCACATTGATGCAGGGGTGGGAAGGTAAGAGATTATTTGTAATCAATGAAGGCAGACAAGACTGACAGCTTGCACATCGCCGCCCTTGCTACAGTGCTCAGGAGTTTTGTTGATGCATGGAAAGCCTTCAATGCCCAAAACACCTGTAGTTACAGGGTGCCCTATGACTGTAATTGATCATTAACAATCAGCAGGAAAAAAGTACTGTTACAAAACAGAGGTGGAAAGACCAAATAAAATATTTTACTTGTTACTGCTGTGAGTGCATTCTTTGCGCATAATCCAGTAAAATAAGTTTTATCACTGAAATATTTGAAATAGAATCATTCCTGCTTTTGAAACTGTGCAGAGCAACAGTAAAAATTTATTTACCTAAATACTGTTGTATCCCATAAGGCAAGAAAAGGCAAAAATTATACTGTAAGGATATACTGTAAATAAATTGTGCAGTGTAATAATCCATATTCAAGCAGGCTATGTGCCTGACCATAATCTCAACTGGGATTCCTTCCTTGCCTAACATATTAGGCCTACACTTAGGTATGTTAAAACCCCGTCAAAGAACTAGATTTGTAAACTGAGACTTCCCTCTACAAGAACTGTTAATTCTTCCCTTTGCACTGCACTTACCTGTATGCCTACTTGTCTTCATTGCAATCATTTTGCCCAGTAGGGGATTAAAACTTAACTGGTGTGTAATTCCTTCAGCCATTTCTGAGAGCCAGAAGTACCTACCAGCAGCTCTATAATTAGCTGACACAGGCTGAAAAAGAATGAATACAGGGAGTTGTAGTTCCTTGAGAGATCAAGGAGAAAGACAGTCACGTATTGCAAACTAATCAGATTTTGCATATGTTTCTTTAAATGCAGTGTATATTTTTTCAGGTAAGTATGCCAGGTGTCACCTGTGTCAATCAACAGCAGTCACTTCCTCAACACAATTTTATTCCATTTTTGGTAAAACAGTCCTAGACCTCAATAACTAAAGCTTGCAGAATTATAAGTACTGTGAGCTTACTCTTTTGATAGCTTTCTGGTTAATGGATTTGTCAAGAATCTGCTCTGAAAAAACAATTTGGAAGGAAGAGTGAACTGATGATCCAGCCTCAGCATCTCTGTCAAGACAAAGAAACGCCATCCAGCAGCTGCTGTAACACATTACTAAAAGAGCAGAGGTGTAAGTATCCAGCTATACAATTTTCTCTGGCCCCCACACAGCTCATTTACTTGCATATGAAGAAAACACATTTTACCATAAAAGACTAATCAGCATTTAGCATATTAACCTTTGTCTCTCAGCCAACTGCTCCAAACTGCAGCAATGGAATGTGATTGGTTTTGAAATTAGCTTAGTTTCAGCATACATCTCACAGGCAACAGTCCTTGTCTGACCTATTACCAGTAATGATTTAGTCATTAGACTGTTAATTTCTATCCTGTTTAGGCATTCAGAGTCTCCACCAATATGGATACATTACAAAAAAGATAATAGCTCGTTTCACAGTACCAGGATAAAATTTCCTTTTGTTAATAAATGCTTTCTTCTTTGCTTTGTATTTATTAATTTCCTTAGAAGATGGAAGTGCTATACCCTACATATCCAGCTTCCTTCAGAGCACCTGTCACAATAGTTTGGGTTTCCTGCAGTATTTAACACTAGAGGCACTGGATCAAGGAAACAAACTCAGGTAGCAGCACAAACTCCATCTTTAATTCCCCATAATTTACAAAGACAGAGACGGCATTAGTGAGCCAAGCCTTTAAGCCAGGGCATGTGCTCAGATACAGAAATAAATACGATTTGGGGGACACTTCTTATCCTATTTGTTACTAATGCCTAATCCAGCCAAAATTTATAACAATACAGCAAATTCACCTATGCACAGAAGTATCTTCTTTATCAAGTTCTTAATTTAAAAAATAAACACTGTAATGTTGAGCTTCTGGTGAAGGCACTCTAAGAGTTTCTTTATAAATTGCATGTACAATGCTCTTCTTTTAAAGCTTTCTCATTGCCACTGAAAACACTTGTCCTATGTTGATCACAGACAAAAAGTAGTAAAAAATACACACATGCAGCACATTTAGGATTTTGTTAAAATGAACATAGCTCAAGGAGGAACTATGGTACCTTGGGATGAGCATCTCAATACTCCTACCCAAGGACGCCAATATTACATGCAGGCACAATTAAGGAGGAGATGTAAGGTTTTGCAGTCTGCTGAAAAAGACTAACCACACATCTTCACAAATACAGCAAGGACTTCAAATGATCATGAAACCCACAGTCTCCACTTTGTGCTTCACAACATTTTGCTGAAGCTCATTCACTCAAGTATAAAGCCTGGAAACCTAAAATTAAGTCTGATGGGCTGTACATTGTTTGACAATACAGCACAAACTTTACTCCTTTTTATGACACTGATCTCATGAACAGCAATAAGGAACGTAAGGTCCCATTTTAATATCTCATGTTTAACTCTGTACCTGGTCTCTTACTCACCATTACACAAAATCATGTATTATCACATCCTGGAATTTCAGTTTGCTCTCCTTCAATACCAATTTCCTTTACATAACTTCACTTTCATGTATGATTTTGACTGTACTGAATGCAACTTTAGAGAAATGTAGCTAGGATTAGAAATAACTAGATTTGAGACACATGTAAGGAAGTGGATTTTCATTATTAGCTATTTTTCTCCTGTATCAACCTTCCAATTTAGCCTACCTGCAAAATACTGATAAAAACAAAGAGAAGAGATTGCGCGACAGAAATTAAACAACTTCTATTTTTGATAAAATATCTTTGAACACCTTGTCAAGTAATAGATTAGAAGACTCTAAGTAACAATTTACATGTTGTATTATTAATCTGACTAGTTTACACTGGAGATTATTCAAGGTTGTTGTCTAGAAAGTAAGTGGATTTCAACCATAAATGCAAAGCATATAATAGTGAAAATACTCCTCTATATAACTTTGTACATTGAGATTTTTATTACAGAAGACATAGTGCTGTGGCTTCTTTTCTTTTTTTCCCTTAATTAACAGGATTTTTGTTTAAATTTTCTTCAGAACATTTTTGCTAGTAGACTTCAATCTACCTACCTCTACCTTTTACCTTCTCAGGAATTAGTTCTTAAAAACCATTTACTAAGAATAAGCACAAAGAGCAACATCATTAACACCCAAATGGTGCCCAAAGCTTCAACAAAGCAGTGAGGACATGATGACAACCAGCAGCCTGTAACACAAAAAAGAGCAAGAAGTACTGGTTGTGTCTATGTAAAAGATGTCTTGACTGTTTGCTTAGGTCTATAAAAAACCACTTTTTTACAAGTATGTATCAAGCAACACATTAGACCAACACCAAAAAGTTTCCCTTTCTAGAGGTTAAGTATCTGCCAAACAGTACAGCCAGTTCTTTGAGAAGATAAAAAACCAAAAGCACTCAACTAGATCAGTTTCAGGGCACGCAAATATAAAATTCTGTACCTAAGATTTCTTTTAGAACTTTAGATACACACTGCAGGAATTTGCATCTGTAAAATACTAGGATAAGTTCCAAGTGGAATGTATCTCTACATAAGAAAGAGCATGCTACCATTCCTTACAGTAAGAACAAGAAACAGCCTACATGGATAACTGATAGCTTACCAACCATTTACCACTCGTCTCCTTTCACATACTGACAGACACCACTATAACACTCTTGTAAAATGAACTGCGAGGTGCCAAAGTGCCTTCAAATAAAAACTGAATAATCTACGAGAAGTTACTTTATTTCCTTTTTTTTTTAAATATACATATACAAGATATTTTATTTCAAAAGCACAAGAACATTATACAAGTTTCAAATTTACATTTTTGCAATTTAAGATACCAGTATGTGCATTATCAAATAACTTCTGTCAGCTGGGATGGAACAGAAATAAGTGGCATAAGCATCTTGCAGTCACTAAATACAGATTATACTCACAGTGAACAAAACTGCATAGTAATTAATGAAATCAAAGATGACCACACTAGTCAGTGAATGATATGGGAGCCCATTTGCTAAATTAGTATGTGCAAACGTACAGAAAGATGCAACTTCCCTCTCCCACTTATTTAGGTACTAAGAGATTTCCAGAGCTTTAAAGGAGCTCACCTGCTCTTACCAGCTCCTGTCCTTGTATACTACAGTTCAGACGGAAAACAAAGAAGTGATCTCACTGCATATTGGATAATGGAAATTTTGTATCAGTGAAGTGCAAGATAACTGAAAGTTTTTGATAACTAAATACGTAAATATCAGAGGGAAACAGTAAAAGAATACAGGTTTGGTATCAATGAGGCATTTGCCAGTCTTAATTCAATATTTTTGTCGGTACACAGTGTTTTGATGATATAAAAATCACCAGTGCATGCAAGTTTTCATGACAACTGTTCTGAACTCAGTATGTGTTTCAAACATGTTTTAGAGAAGACTAACAGAATTAATGTTTGTCTTCTACGAGTTTAATATTCAGGTTTAAAATCTGACAGAATCAAAATAAGGAAAATGGTCTTAATTTCAAGAAAGAGACTACCTGGAAAATATACCGAGGACAACTTTTTATATCACTGGGGAAAGATTACAGCAAAGATTTTGATAAAGTATTTGAAACCAGAACAACATTTGAGATGACTGGTATTCCATCTTTAGATTAGTTATGGTACTGTCCAGTGCACTCATACATACATACTCAAAAAACATCTTAAAAAACCCCAGAAGAATGGTATTTAAATCTAAATTATTAATTGTGTGATACTCTCATGTAATTGTGGGAAAAGGAAACAAAACAGAAAAAAATCATACAAAAAACAGACTGAGACATTAATTTGAAAACCTCCCCTTGAAAACCTTATTAAAATGGCACAAAAGAATCCAAATACCAAAGGGGCAGGGAAAATGAGGGTAGTGACAACTTCAAACTTTCCCAGGAGATGCCATTTCCATGTGAAAGTTTTTACCCATCACATTTCAAATTCTCTCATGTATATTATGGCTGAAATTCAGAAAACAGAACAACAAACATTTAGAACTGAAGCACAATCACATATCATTGAGAGAGAGTTCAATCACAATGTGCTATTAACTACTGAAGGGCAAAGAGACAGACTTAGCAACCTTTTCTTCCCTTTTCTGCTCTACCTGGCACTGAACCACTGAACATGCCTCCCAAAACACACCATTTCATTTATGCAGACTCCAAAACATGCTCCAAACAATAGTGACAGAGCATGACGAGGGGGAATATCCCTCAGATATGGGCAAACTTATTTCTGATTCTAAAACTTGCTGCTTTTGGGCCTTGATTTTAGTCCAGTGATAGTTTTGAAGGCCATTTACTTTACTGAGGTCTCTGGCTCTTGTACAACAGCTTACAGAGTTACACTACAACTACCTACCTGCAGTATTTTCACTTTTGATTTTGGGGAAGGTCTCAGAAGACAAACTGTAAAAGAAGTAAAACTAACCACAACCTAGGCAAATGGTGAAGCCCCAGACCTCTTAATGACACACATTAATGGAGGGTAAATTCATTTAGATAAAGTGCAGTTCTGGCAATGCAAGAAGCACAGACCTAATTTTTGATGCAACAAGCAAGATGGTAATCCCCCCCATGCACTTTCTATTCCACACTTCTCATTTGAAGAATTCAACGATGAAAACTCTTCATTAAATCTCAAGGTATATCTGAATGCAAGCTTTTTCTGTAAAACTTATTCTTTATTGTACCTGTTGCTGCAGGTGACTAAAGACCTGGCACCACTTCCACTCCAATATTATCTCAATCTATTTAAAGCTTCACTAAGCTTGGGAAAAGAACCCAAGAAGAAAGTAAAGGAGGATTTTCCTTGGCAACACCATTTAGATATGTTCTCAAGGCATGGAAGAGACAAAGGTGGTGTGTGCTCTGAAAAACAGCATTTGGGAACTGTCCTCATGAAAACATGTGAAACAATTCAGACTTCTGAAAAAAATGGAAGTATTTCTGGTTCAGTAATAATTACAGAATGTGTTTTTTCTTTTTTTTTCAAAGAAAAAAAGAAGAAAATATGAGTTTCTGTTTCAATGCATCAGTGATACATCCAACCTAGAGAATCCATCAATTAATTGTCTGAACTACAGAAACCACTTGAGTAGATTTTTTACTGCCACTCTCCTTTCCTTTTCCAAAGCACTGCCACAGGTAAGAGTTTTCACTAAGATCAAGAGACTCAGAGCAGTTGCCAGTTGAATCCGAAGAAGATCTGATTTGTTTCTTGGCTTCTGGCAATCTCCTCTATGATGCAGTGCTGCTGCCACAGCAGATGGAGCTTCCGGTAACGCTCCTGACATAAGTGCAGGGGATTGCCTCTTCTTCAGAGAGGAAAAGAGAATAACCAGTTAGCATATCAGAATAGCAACTGATAAACTGTCCAATTAATAGGCTAACATTAACTCTAGACTGATTAAATACTAATTAAATTCCAAACAAGTCTATTGGAAATGTAAAAATATCTCTACTTGTGACAAGCAATGACTGCCATTTCTATGATGACATTTCAGCAATGGCAGTTCTCATATGTTTCTGATGAAATGCATACAAAGCATTCTTGAGAAAGGTAAGAAAGTTTAACAGTACCAAAAAAGTGTATTTTCTCATTATTAACTACCCATTCCTGACTGGAAACTGCCATCAGTTCCCCAGCCCAAGACAGACATTACATACAGTGCTGTACACACTAGCCAGAAGAATGTGCTGTTCAATGGGTACAAGAAGGAAATAGATATAAAAATTGAAGGTAGGAAGTCAAGCATTTACTTACTTTAGACCTGGATCTGTTTCTCCATATTCATCCAAGTAGGGTGCAGGATATAAGCAGCCCCTGGTTTTACCTTCAATGAGGACAACTTTGCATTCCCTGATTCTTAAAGAAAAGAATAGCTACATTTAAAATACAACTCCAAGCAGGCCCTTCCCTTTTTGGTGAGCTGTAATTTATGTCAAAGCAATGTTTCTTTATCTCAGACAAAAAGAATCAAATTTGACAATGTTGTGAATTCTGGCTACTTACTTGAGAAACATGCAGACTCCAGCTCCACATTGAAGAGCATGAGAAGTGCAGGCTCCCAGCTCCTCCCCATTCACCAGCTCCTGACAGCAAGTATTCTGGGAACACAACATGGCCCCACAGAATAAACACAATACTGGGTGTTTTTGTTCATCGTCAGAAGACCGTGGACATCTAAAAGAAGTGTAACCAGAATGTCACAGTAGAAATCAAAACTTTAAAAGAAATGTTAACTAAGGTTAATGTTCCTTAAGAAAACCCCCAGAAGATATATCCAACAAATTAAAAACCCCAAATCACAATGAAACAAAAACCTAAGACATATTATGAAACAATCATATCACGTATCTGCCTCCTTATGTTGTATTTTCACACTGCTTGAAATTATTTATCTGCAAGATATCTGCTTTGAGTAGGAGGTTGAACTAGATGATCAACAAAAGTTCCTTCTGACCTCAATTATCCTATGATTCACTCTTCTTGGCATAAAACAGTGCCATCATCTGGGCTTGTTTTGTCCAGTGCAAAAATAATTTTCAGGCTTATGGCCAAACCAAATGCACATTCCACAGGAGAAAAATGACCAGCAGACTAAGCTATAAAAATTTTATACGCTGTCTTATCAAACACAAGTGACTTAATTTAGCAAGCTGTTGTGCTTCACATTTAAAATGGACAGGTGCTAGCATTGGCCAGTATAACCATAACAATGTCTTCACATCGAAGTAATTTCTGTATGCGTTCAACACCAGTTACAGTAACTGCAAGAATGTAAAAATCACTAAAAGTGATAAAACATCTAAGAAGACAACTAAATACACCATATCTTACCTAAACTGAGAGGCTTGGTTCAGAAGGCAACTGTAATCTTCAGGAAGCTCTATTAAATGATTTCTTTTCCTAGGATATCTGGGTAAGTGGAAGAGAAGTATTATGAGAATAATAAAGATCAAAGTAAACAATTCAATAAATAACCACAAATCCCTGCTAAGCTTGTGGTCATTTCTGCAAAAGTCCACAATTCTAAAGCAATTCTTCAGTCCTGCAATCCCAAGTGAGATGCTCCGCATGGGAGCTTCAACATTTCTATATTCCAGCAAAGGTGTTGAACTTAAATTTCACATATAACCTACATATACAAAGACATTTCATGTTTCAGTTAGCTTTTATTCTTTTCTAGAGCAGGACATTGTTACTTGTTTAACAATGTTGTGCAATCTCAATAAAGAGTCACTGTATGAGGAATAATAAACAAGACATTTGTACAAATGTACTTCTAGTAGTAGAGCAGAAGGAATAAAACATGAAGTCTCTGACTTGCCCACAATAAGCACTTAATTCTTTCAGGTGTTTTAAGTCAAAAACAGAAGAAAACAACAACAGTAATCTTACCTTATTGCAATGCTTTTCCCTTTCAAACAACTTAACATCACTGGATCAGCACACCACCTATTTCAAACAAACATTTGCAGATGGCAGCATTTGATAAAAATATACATTTAAGTTCATTAAATGAAACTAGTAAGTGATAAGCTAACACAAAACACTGACAAAAAGCATTGACAGTTCTACCTAAAACTTTGCAAGGAAAAACAGGGGTGCTTTTTTATAGTTCTCTTCAGGAGAATGTTTTAAATTTGCATATAGGAGGAGAAACATATGTGAAAAAGCACTTAAAATTATCATCATGCACATAAAAACACAAGATTTACACAGAGTTAAAAAATGCAAGCAGTCTTCAGACATATTCAGTTTCTCAAAGTGGGCTACAATACACAGCACCTTTTGAAATACATGTGCTAAAAGATACAGCATAAATATTGTACATTCTAACAGAAAAACATTTGCTGTTTTCATTAAATAATCATCACCTAATGGTTATTTTACAATGGTTTATTACATGGTGTGTGCTTGCTTAGAATGGCCAAACGTGTCTATCAAAACAATGGCAGGTATTGGCCAATTAGTGAACAGAGGAACTGGTATGTTTAAGATGTCTTTTAAGTTATTTCTACAAAAAAAAAGGAGAGGGGAGAAAGAACTGCAGCAGATGGTCAATCTAGTATGCTTCATTTAACACATTTCTCAACAATCATCAAATTTAGTCTTCTGAAATAAGATTCTGTGAAAAAACATATGGGAACCTGCATGATGATTTGGCAACTGTTACTATTACATTAAATATGAGGCCTCCTACTTGAAACCTCTTTTTCTGTAGCACTGTAACTATTTGTTAATCCTGCTTCTAGTGATCTTTCCCAATGTTCACAAGCACCACCTTCTATATTCTCTTAGAAGCACTTCTATGTCTGTAAGCAAATACGTAGGAACAAGTAAAACAAACTTATTTAAAAGTTTACTTATAAATTAATAGATTAATTTTTACAAGTAATAATATATACTACAAATGGAATTGATCATAATACAACTGTATGCAGAGACCTGTTGGAAATCAACAGCTCAAAATGTCCCTAAATTGAAAAAATCTAGGCAACAAAGTTTAGAACAACTAGAGGTTAAAAACCCCAACCAAACAACAATGCAGTAAAAGCTAATGTGAGTCAGAATTCTACCAAGAACCAGGAATAATCATTACTGCCACCAGGTGCTCAAACGATCATGCTAAATACACAGAGACATTCTCCAACACAATATAGCTGGATTATTCTTAACTGGGGATGGGGGATGCTGTGTCTGTTTATTTAATTTGAGGTTTTGAACGCATAATTTAACCAATTCTTTCTTTACTGCTAAAGAAAGAATGTTTTCCTTACTGCTACTTTCACAAACAGAAAGAGGAGAAATTTAGGTTAGAAATTAGGAAGAAATTCTTTCCTTTGAGGATGGTAAGATACTGGAACAGGTTGCCCAGAGAAGTTGTGGATGCCCCAACCCTGAAGTGTTCAAGGCCAGGTTGAACAAGGCTTGGAGCAGCCTGGTTTAGTGGCTTGGAAGGTGTGGAAGGCATCCTTGCCCACAGCAGGAGGGTTGGATCCAGATGATCTTTAAGGTCCCTCCCAACCCTCTAATATTCTATGATTCCACGACTGTAGATGGCAATGTATGTTATGCTCAGACTCTATCTTTTAACCATTAAGCTAATTTCAACATCCACCAGTCTCTTTTGCAAATGCTGAGAAGAAATAATACGATGCCTCACCCTGCCAGCTATGTGATTTTCTACATCCTCATTTTATAGCTTGTGTAATCAGCACTTTTGCTGTAGACAGACTAAAAAAAGGCAAATGAACACTGAGTGGCATATCAAACAAGCAAAGGTTTAAAATAACTTGTCTGTATGGTTTCATATAGGTCTGCAAGCATTAGTCCCTTTAATTGTTTAATATTGGAATGATCATAAAATAGAGAGTGCTTTCTGTTTTTGAAGTGCTTTAAGAGATTCTGTGTACCTGTGCAAAATGTTTAGAACTTCAGTATTAATTTGAGCTCAGTGATTTATTATGAATTTCGATCTAGAATTCCCACAGGGCCACCACAAGAGAAAAACACAGCCTGCCCAGTCCCAGTTAGTACCTTTGAAGCAGTGGATTTACTGTGTCCCAATATTCATGGAAGAGCAGGAACAAATTTGTAGGTAGAGAGAGGTAACTACAAAGTGCCTTGAATTGCCCTTCTTCAGAAACTGCAAAAGAAAACACAAACTGTTTAAGTGTTTCAGCACTGCTGAGTAATTCACTCAAAACTAGAAATCTCCTAATCCCTTTTCCATTAAATAGTCTGTATCCTACAGCCTCACCATAGTTTCTACATAGTACAACTGGATATTATTTCGCCAACTTAATCAGAGCTATAATGATTCGGATTAGCTGAGGATCTGTTTAAACAAATTTGATACATATTATTAAGTATTTTTTAATGTCTAGTAATAACAGAATTCCTTGCTTAAATTACTGCATAATATGTAACAAGTGCAGTAGATTTCTGTACTTGCATTTTAGTTTTTTACTATCCTTATGACAGTTGTCAATTATATTAAATTTTGCTGTAATCAAGCCAATGCTAACACTACATAAAATTGGGCTAATTTTATAGTTTGCTGGGTGGCCATTTTATTGTCTGCTACAGAAAATTACATTGTTGGTTCACCAGAAAGACCCCTCCTTTCTGGGAGAAAGATCCAGACCCCTGGTAAGGATAACAGCACATCCCAACATGCAGAGATTTTGACTTGTGTATTCTAACAAAATTCAAACTTAGTTCACAGTTTATATAAATCAATTTTGTATTTTTGTTGTTATATATTATACGTTATATTTTGTCTCAGTTATTCATAAAAATTACTGTTCTTCTTTCCAAATAGTTGATGATTCTGTGTTTCACTGCATTTTGACACATGATGAAATATTTAGTTTTCGGATTAGTATCAGTAATGAACTAGGACCCTTCAAGGAAGAGGCTTAAGGTTTTTATGTGCTTTGTATCTATTTGGCTTTGTTTTGATCAATCCCCGTATCTTTAGCATTTACCAACATTATCACTACGCAAAAACACTGGGTTTATAAATTATATTTCAGGCAATTTCTCAGGCGATATAACCTAAATTCCTGAAACTATCCTTAAACTGCTGAGTCTTTATCAACAAGTACTTACTATCATTACATCACTGACAATTCACATATTTGCATATACTCAGAAGTACTCAGAAATCATGCTCTTCTATGCAAAGAAGGTCAGGACAACTCAGCTTCACATGCCTATCCTTCCTTTACAAATTAGTAATTCCTTTACTTTCCAAGTCTTACTTTCATGTATTGACTATTGTTAAGTTACTGTGAACATTGAAAAATTCTTTCAAGACAAAGAAGATCATACATTTGTTTTCTCACATTTACCTTGTAGTAGTTCCTCAGGTGGAGAAACTCCCAGCAAATAATGAAAAAATAAAGCAGCACAACGAAGGTAAGGCATGATGCCTTTTTTAACACAATCCCACACAAGCCAGCCTGGAATATCCTGACTAAAGCAACTGTAAAACACAAATTAGAAATAGTTGCAGTATTTCATAGTGAAATCATTCCAGCACTATCATATTTTTGCTAGCATTGGTAGAATGGTAGCTGGGTAGAAGGAACCCTCATGTACCCTAAATTCTGTGAAACACAGCCACCAGCATTTAACTTCCAACTTCCCCTTTTCACAAGGAATGAGTACCGAGTTTATGAACCACACTTGTATTAAATCTTCAAATTAGACAGCTGCACCTGTCAGAAAAGTCTGAAAATGGGCACTAACACTCAAATAAGCAACGATGTTCAGCTCTACACTTATCCCCCTTTTGTAGTAGGACCATTTCCTTCTTTCTGGATTCCATTTATAACACAAGAGATCTCAACCAAAATAATCAAAGCAAAGAAAAAATAAATACTGCAGTTCGACATATTTCTCTCCACAATGGATACAGGTTATTTTTTTCATCCCCAGGCTAATGACTCGCTCTGCTGTCCACAAAAAGTAGCCACTTTAACTAAAAGCATTTATTTCACCAGTTTTAATGTTCAGGAGCATGGGAAGAAAGCACAAGGCACTCTACTAACTCCCTATACAAAATGAGTAATTTTTTTCCTGTCTTCTGTGCTGTCCTTGTCAATCCTGTGGATTGCTGTCTTTCCAAGAAAAGGTAACACTACAGCTGAACTGTTACTTACCCGCTGGTGTACTGGCAAACCTCTCTACAGAAAGACTGTGCAGACTGTGCCTCCTCACTATTGTCAGATGAGTGAGCAGTAGGGGATTCTGCACACAAAAAGATGAATCCATTGTAAATGCACTCCATCCTGACACACTTCTTATTTACAAATACTAAAACCTTTGTTTTATTATTCAGTTGCATTACAGAATTAATTCCACTTTAATTTGCTTAATTCTTTTCTTTTTCCTGTTTTCTGACTTCAAAATGTTCTCCTGACTGACTGCTGTAAGGAAGAATCAGGATTACTCCCTCATTGCATGTAAAAAACTGCTTCCTTCCCTTGAACTTTTGAAGTTGTCCTACATAGCTTAAGCTACAGAAATTTTTTTAAACTTCTAGATTTTTTAAAATTCCCATCACACTGAAGAAAAAAACAAAGTCCTAGCTAGAAAGTCTACAGGTAATTTTTAACAATGTTATGAAATAGAGAGAAAAATTAAATTCTCTCCTATTGGTTTACAGAATTCTGTATTTTGGATCTGGGTATTTACTAAGTTGAAGGGTAAAGAAAATTTTATTTCCCAAATCCATATGGATTATCACTGCAGCTCAGTGATGCTGGCAGAACTCTGATTCTCCTACAATGAGTGAAGAAGGAAAGTCACCCCTCTGAAATGACTGACTGACCGACTGGAGCAAGTACTGGTATATCAATAACTATTTTGCTTTCCTAGCCTAAACACACAGAAGTGATACAATAAAATGCTCTGAACTTGATGTAGCACTATTTAATTTTTACCAGAAAACAGTTATTACTACCTAGGCCTAAGTGTCACTTATTATGAGGACGTTTATACCTGGAAGACACTAATGGTATCAATCCATTATTTTTAAGAAACTGTGCAAAAATGCCAGAAAACACAAATACACATCTACCTGTTGCTGAAGAGATAACAATTTGCATTATGTGTGCCAGTGTTGTCAGATGGAAGAGGTAGAGGTGGTTATAGGCTGAACTGACTGATGAAGGTTGCAAGTCTACAGCATCTTCCCAGTATAAAGATGGAAAGGATAACACAGCTCCCACCTACAGTGAAAAGGAATAGGCAAATATTAAAGTGCCAAAATGTGGTAAGAGATACAAAGGTAGCAATTAGACTCTCACCATACATTTGTATTTTATTTCTGTAATCTGAGTATGTTAATCTATCTTGCTAGTTTTAATTCAAAGCATGGCAAAAACTCACTGGGAAGTATCAACCATTTGAGCACTAGGGCACGTAGGAAACTCAGAGTTGCATGGTAATTGCCAGTTTAGAGATATATCATGCCCAGTTCCTAAAAAGCTTAATTTCTGTTCTTTGACACAAGACAAAGCACGTTGAAAAAAGTGGGAAGTGAGACCAAGCATTAGATAGAAGGGCAGCCAGGGCAAAACAGATTTTATTTTGTGAGCTTGGTTTTGTTGGCTGTTTTCTGCTTGCTTTGCATTTAACAGCTGAAAAATCTATAATACAGATTTGTATTAAGAACAGAAAGAAGAGGCTAAGAGAAATAGAGAAGGTAATGAGAGTCAATGTGAAAGAACCAGAAAGTATGAGATATACTGTCTGAGATGAAGGGAAAGTGAGGGAAAGAAAGTGAGTGCATTTTTAATTTTTTTATGCTTAGTAACAATGGAAGTAGGAAAAAGAAGATTGAGATCGCAAGAATGAAATTTAATAAGAACAAGACAGTAAAGATTTGAAAGTTAGCAGAACTAAAAGTAAACACATAGCAGTCATATGTAATCATTTGATTGTTGCTCATGTATAATCATTTGACTCATGCAAGTGAACAGATACTATTTACAGAGTACAGTACACAAAAATTTAGAAAGTATTAAGAGAATCAGAAAGCTCAAAATAAAGTATTAATATGAAGAATAAAATGAACCTGCTTACCAAAATGTGGAACATATCTACTTCTAAGAGTGAGGGAGAATCCTCCCCTTTAAAGTTTGGTAGGAGAACTACAAAATAAAAATATCAGTTAAACATTTAACACACATTTTCTTCTTTTAGCATGTTTAGCTATTTCCACATGCCCAAATAGCTGACAATTATAATATATATACTCAAAATTCTGAGATATAAATCTTTATTTCTCCACCTCCAATAAATCAGTGTTAAAGGTCCTTAGGCACCCCAACACTAGATGCCTTGCAACCTCACCCAACACAAAAGCCTAAGAACCACACCTAAGAGTCTTATCCAATAGAAAGCCAATCAGAGAGTGGGATTCACAAAGGCCACCATACTTACTCAATAAATAAGAAACATAAGGGAAGCTACATGCTTCAAACTAGCTCTCCCTGGGACTGAAATATCTTAAGCTAGGCTTCAAGCAGTCTTTTGTTAGTACTGAAAGTCACAGAATTATAGAATGGTTTGCACTGAAAGGGAGTGTAAAGATCATCCAGTTCCATCTCCCCTGCCAAAGGCAGGCATGTCACTCACTACACCAGGCTGCTCAGAGTTTCATCCAATCTGACCTTTAACATTTCCAGAGATGGGGCAACCACTTCTTTGAGCAGCCCGTTTCAGTGCCTAAACCCCTACAGTACAGAATTTCTGTCTAAGAGTTAATCTAAACCCAGTTTTTTCACTTTAAAACCATTCCACTTTGTCTTGCCCCTATCTACCTCTTGAAAAAGTCCCTTTCCCTCCTTTTTATAAGCTCTCTTAAGATACTGGAAGGCTGCAATGAAGCCTCCCCAGAGCCTTCTCTTCTTCATGCTGAGAAGATGAGGTCTCACAATTAAGAAATACCTATTTTGTGGCTTTTTTCACCTGTTTAGAAGAGAATTTGAGTAATTCTGAACATTGTCAGAAACAGTTGGTACGCATCTGTTCCAGACTTGAGTATCTGTAGCCTGGGTAATCTGGGGTGAGTTCAATCTACACCCCATGACTTCAGGCAACTGAAGTGAGCACTGTTGTCAAGTACTCTGACCCTTGCTTCTGTGCTGTGTTAACCTTGGGCCACTTTGGAATAGAAACTTCCACAACACAAAAGGTAGTAAATAAAAGGAATACAGTACCTCCCAGAAGACGAATCAGATGTTTCTGAATCAGGACCTGTGAGGATGTTGTTCTCTGAGCAGCTGCAAATTGCACTAATGCTTTAAGGCCACTGTGCTAGAGCGCAAGAGAAAATGGTTGAATGGGAAAAAAGGCTAAATATAAGTGATATAGAACTGTAAAAACATATCTACTTCTACATAAACATAAAAGACATTTATAAATTAATTTAATATGAACATCCATATATAAGCAGATATATTATTCTTTCAAAGCGCTCTTTATGCTATGAATCCAAACATTGAGAGATATCTCTCAACAGAGAATGATCTTGATGTTAGCAGTTTCGACATGTTTATAGATGTATATATATTATAAATAAACTTTTTTGTTTAAAATAGATTGCATATCTTACTCATCCATACCTGTCTATTTTGTAGGGATCCAAATAAAGGCTTGCCCTCTGTTTCCAAGAGGTTTTCTTAAAATTAAACACAGAAAAAATTGTTTTTTTCTACACAACGTAATATTAATTTATTATTAGTATATACACTCCTTTTTAAAGCTCAACTTCATTGTTATAACAGAATTCTCTTGACAAAAAATCTGTATTAAATGGCACTGATCATTTCCAAGATAAATTATTGTAATAAGCTTTTTTAAAATTTTCAGTTTTCAGACCTTGCTAACTAAGGATTAAAGGAATGCTGGTTCACATGAATGATAAAACATTCATTCTACAGATTGAGATTTATTTTCAGTTACCTTTATGCAATGCTCAAAACCATCAAGTTACATTTACAGAGGTGCTATGCAGCCATTTTACCCTCATATTTATCATAGAATGTTAAGGGGCTGAAGTGGACCCTAAAGATCATTTAATTCCCATTCCCCTGCCACAGGCAGGGACACCCTCTCTAGACCAGGCTGCTTAAGGCCTCATCCAACCTGAACACTGCCAGGGCTGGGACAGACACAACTTGCCTTGGCTACCTGGCAAAACTTGCACTACTGCATTTGACTGCAGTTTAACATAAATACTTTGAAAACAAAACTCCCAAGCTGGAATACAGTTCATCTTTCCCCCCTGAGTGCTTTGGTTCTGAAGGAATAATAAGGAAAAAATAAGCTGATAAAAAAAATCAAATTAACTCAATTGAGTAAAAAGGTATCAGTTCAAGGTATTGAGTATCTGGTTTTGTGCTTTAGTCACTTTTTAGAGATGAAACAGTACACTTGGAATTTTAAAAATTTGATTGAATTACGAGATTTTGGTTTGGAGGCTTTTTTTGGGGGGGTTTTGGTTTTGGCAGGTTTTTTTCAGTTTCTTTTTTCAGGAGTCTGGCTTTTGGCAATGATACCAATTCACATCCCTTGGGTCAATGATACTTTGAACCTCCTCTAGAGGTTCCTCTAAAGTTCCTTGTCCAGGCAGCTTGGCTATATGCCCATTAAATGGTTTTAATAATACACTATAACTAGACTCCAGACCAGCACACTGAAGCTGTGCAGGCAGTTTTGCTTCACAATTTCACAGAAGTCTGCTCGATTTGCAAATAAAAATGAATCCAAGGAAGTGGTGTGGCCAAGTCAAACTGTCACAGTGGTCCCTCTGGCTTTATACTCTTCTCCTCAAGAGTACCTGAATTTTCTTCTACTAACACAGGCCTTCAATATCACACCTGTGATAAGTTATTGCATTTATGCACTTGCTGGCTAACTCCTCCTTGACAGCCACCAGTATCTTTTTCATATATCAAACAAAACCAACCTGCACAGCATTAAGCACAGTAATGTTAATAAATTAGGTGGCTTCCAGTATTTTCTCAACCTATTTGAAAATACAGAATCCATCACTAAAAATGCAATCAGTTCTGTGACTATTTCTGCCTTATCGGAATATTCCCAATCCACCCAAAAACCTTCTGAACTCCTGGATGCTCCACTAGAGATTTAAGGTAGACTAAACTTGGACTTCAACAGCTTCATCAAGAAATACTTGGTACAGTTGTCAAATCACATGTATGGATGTGACAACTACATTCTCAATCCCTTCATCATGCATTTTAGACCTAGATCTTGCCTTTTTCCCTGCCTGGAAGCTTCTACAGATTTATCCACAGCTTCATGTTCATTACACAAACTTAACTGTGTATGTAGTACAGAAATGAAATAGATAAATAGGTATATTATCCCAAACAATTAAATACTTTTTCTGGTAATTTTTTTGCCTTCAGAGATTCATGGAAGAGAATGTTTGGTAGGTTTTTTGTTTGTTTCTTTTTCTACCAGGTACGTACTTAGCAGTTTCAGAATACAAGAGACTTTCTTCTACAAATCCCATGAAAATTCTTTACAAATACAGACAAAAGCAAATAATGAGACAGGGAGTACTATTTCACAGCTATTAGATCTTTAGCATAGGAGATGCCTGCAGGTCAATGATCTCTGGAGCCTGAAAATATTAATTGAACATGCTTAATGTTACAATTAGTAATGTGGAACATGATCACTAACTGCTGTCTCAAATTAAACTCAGTGTTGGCATTCCATACCATACTTCATGAGCTACTATCTAAGAAAGACATCCTCTTATTTATATTGGCTTATAGATAATAATTCTGTTATTATATATGCAATTACATATAATTTAATTTGCTATACTATTATATATGGCTCGTACTTATGTAGAAGTATTATTTGTACAATCACATTGCATAAAATTAAACAATCAAGCAACTGTAACATTTTCAATTAATGAGAAGGAATAAACTGGAATTATTCTTTACCTATACACTGGATGGTAAAAGCACACGTGCTCCAGGTCATCACAGGAATCCGGGAATCGGCTTCATTGGGAGCAACTTTGAGCCCAACTCTGTAAATGGTGGTGGCAAAGAGAATAAGCATCTCCTTGATACTGCTTGAGTACTTCGCTCTGCAAAACCAAGACCAGAAAATTTAACTCTCAATTATTAATAGTGTTAATTACTTACTGGTTAATCAATCACTAAAAAAGTCTAAGTCCAAACCAGGACAGTTGTTTTCAATATTTCTTTCATAAATAAAAACTCTTTGTCTGGACAGAGATGAAAAAAATCCCTAGTTCTCAGTAGCAAACAAGTACCTTGAAGAAAAAAGGCTTTACAAATTGAGAGATTAAGAGCTGCTAGGGTGGATGATATTTCTGTACATTACATTATAATTCACATTAGAAAAAAGCAAACATTTACAAGTAAAATACAATGGAAATAAACATTGTAAGGAACAGTAATTTTAAGTCCTAAAGTGAAAATAGTAAGGTGCTAAAAATGGAAGAGATTTCGAGTGTGTTTTTAAACATATTTTTTAGCATTTAAGCTCTTTTCAAATTACATTAGGTTAGTTTATGTAGTTTTACGTAAATAAATGTTTAGCAGTTTTAATGGCTTGTGGGTTTTTTTCCAAGTCATACATAGAACTTTTTAGTAGAAATATGACATTCATATTAATTCCCTGTATCTTTATGGACAAAACAATTGTACCACAAAATCTGGGGTTTAGCCAGGTTCACACTTAAACAACACTGTTTAAGTTTAAACTACAGAATCTTTCCCATGAAGATCAATTACCAAGAAAAAATCTGATTCAGCTTTCTGACAACAGAACATTTTTTTATTTTTTTTACAAATAAAAGATATACATGGGTACTTTGCATAACTATGATGTCAGTCTGAAGTAACAGAGTACTTACAGCATCTAAAAAGAGATAAAGGACAGCTGAGCTCACCTGAAAAGTATCTACCCATTCATTCTGTTTTTCAACATGCTTAATGTTACAATTAATAATGTGGAACACGATCACTAATTCTGTCTCAAATTAAACTCAATGTTGGCATTGAGTTTAATGTAGAATAGAATAGAAACACAGCCAGACTACACAACAGCCCTGTTCCTCTAAGTGATCCACATTCCATCGTGTCCAAAACCACTTGAAATCTATGCACAAAACAGATGCATAGCAGAAAAATTAAGGCAGATAAACAGTAAATAACATGCCTAGATGCACAGCAAGTAACCCAGATCCCTGGAATTGCAGATTGGAAGATTCCAGGCTTCTAGCTTTGTACCAAGAACATAAGAAGTACCAGATTGGATTTGACCAAAAGGTCCACCTAGCTCCTCACACATTCAATATTCAGTGAATGCTTATGGAGAAGAATAAGTGAGCCCCTAGTCAGACCAAACAAATCGCATGTCTTTCCTTCAATACAAATTCTGAGGGATACCTGGGATATTGAAGGGAAAATAAATACAGTGCAGCGAACACTGCCAGTAACACTTACGAGGACTGAACTCCAAAACTAAGGATGGAATGGAATTCCAAAGCTGAGTTCCCTGTTCCCTTGTTGGTGAAAGGGGGAAGATTTTGTTTCTCTCCTAGCAGGAAAAAAAATACATCCACATTAAAAAGTAAAGAAGCTGTTACAGTTTCTACAGCAATTTTAAAAAAGGGAGTAGTCTTTTTATTTGAAACTGATTTGAAAATAATTGCAAACACACCTCACCAGCCAGACTATATTCCATAATTCCTTTTTTAAGTAACATTTGCCTCTATTCCCCAAAACAGTAGACTTTCTGTGCCTCCTGTTTTCTGAATACTCATACCTACTTTCATTTTGTCCTTTATAATTCAGCTGTCCTCTTTTTTACTACCTCACAGTCCATACAAAAGTTTAATTAACCATGAGCATTAGTCTGTTGGCATCCTCTCCAAGTGCACATAATTTTTTTTCTACAGGAAAGATGAAAGTCATTTAACAAAAGCCAGAAAATTGGTGAGGGCACTGAAATCAAGACATCAGCTCAGAAAGGGCAATAACTTATCCACAGCTTTATTTGATACTGTCGTGATTGAGAACAAAATGTATTCTTTATTTAAAGTTTTCTGCTGGTACTAGTTAAAACATGTCCTGACGTATATCCCACACAATAGCTTAAAAAAAGATAACAAACCTTTATCATTTTTTGCGCTGTAGCCTGATATCCTGACTGAGACAATCTCCAGCCACCTAGCTAGGGACAGGATTTGAGCTACTGCCTCTGCATCCTCACTGAGAAGAAAAACAGAAAGCAGGTTTTACTTTAACACTCAAAAAACCACCTTAACTTAAAAAGCAGAGGACACAATTAGATCCAAACACATTAACTCAGGATTTGCTCACTTTTAATGGCTTCAGAAATTTTGAGCAAACAGTACAAAATAGAGTGTAAGGCTAAATACTTGGTTTAGGTACTTCCTCATTTGATTCCAGCTCCGAAGAACAGACAACCCAAAAAAGTTTTATAAAAAGTAAAAGACTTACTGCCAAAAGTATATTTGGCCAAAAAATCAATAAGGAGTATGCAGTATTTCATACAGAAGATGAGGGTTTTTTAAAGTTTTCCTTCCAAAAATTTGAAAAGCTGACCAGCCCCAAAGTAGTATTTCCTTTTTTTTTTTTTTTTTTAATTAGAGGTTATACAATCTGGTATTTCACCTGTTTATTTTCTGAGCCTGCAATGGAACAATAGGAATTACAGTATTGCACAGAGATTTGCAAAGTGGACAAAGATATTCTCCATTCTCCAAGTCAAATATCTGTTCAACGTGCAGACGTTGTCGGAAATTCAGCTGCATTGCTTCAAAGTACCTACAGCATTAAAAAGGAAATTAGAAAGTGGAATAGCTCAAATGCAACATGAACACAAAGGTTCAAAGTGCAATTATACAGCAAACACTTATCCAAGCCAACAAACTAGTCTTTTGAAAAATTCTACATGCTTGGATGTGAAAATAATAAAACGTTAATGCACACAAATGAATTAATGCAAAAATACATGGTACCATCACTAATGGGAAAATGATGTCAAGTTTTCCTTGCTTATATTATTCTTATAAATTTCATTAAGATATTGCAGACAAGCAGTCCTTACATTTTTTACTCTTCCCTCTTATCTTCAAGATAATAAAACACTGTATTTAATAACTCTCATACGCAACTCAATTTAAAACAGGTATTGAACATCTGGTTATTGAATTTTAGGAAACATTTCACAAATGATTAATCAGCTGTCCATTGCAATTACTGAGCCTCATGACTAGACAGTGGAACTTGAAGCCTTCTTTTAAGAGGAAGAGAGATTAGAATATTACACTTCAAGTATTTTAAAAAGAATACAAAATAAGAAACAACTATGATCTTTTTACAGGTTTCATTATAATTTTTGGCCTCTCAGTGGATGCAAGTAAGCCTTCAAATGTCATTACTGTCTCATTGGTATTTACGGGAACAAAAATATCAAACATGTAAATATTCTCTGGATATAAATTCAGTCCTAATGTTCAGACTGAGTATGTAGAATCTTAGAAAGAAATATGAAATTATCCAACTTCCATACCATCGTAATAACTAGATTTTTTTTTGCTTTAAACCATACATCTTAAATAAAATAAAATCCCATTTATGTGAGAAGAGAAAGTGTATGTGCAGGGGCAACTGCAGAAGTTCTAATGAATACAGAATATTTAGGGAAGTATTTTGTTATAAACAAAACCCCATACATTTATTTTCCCCACATTCACACAACTATCTTTTTGCAAGCAACTCCTCTTCTTCCTCATACATGGCAACTACAAGGATATTGCACTCATTTCAACTTGTTCTGTTTTAGAGGATTTCCAGCACTTTTAGGCTGCACATAGAAACGTATGGCAGGCATAGCTTGGAGGAATATTAAGTTAGAATGTCTGTTATGTAATAAATAAAAGACTATACTTAAACCTTCTGTGCCATACCACATGTGAGGAGCCTGTTGTTCATTTTAATCCCATTAACCCATACAGCAAGTCATCTTTTCTTAAAATAAGCAAAGGAACTGAGTTCCCATGTTGCACTACTTACATCTATGCAGATGTAGATGGATCTGCCAAGAGCAGACATATTATACTCAAGGAACATTTGTTTAACTTTAAGTGTATGCATCTCTTTATTCTGTACTGATGTTTTATTGTAAAAAACAGCATTATACACACATATAGAAAAGTAATAAGTGAATGGTAAACACCTGAAGTTTAGTAAGATTTTTTTAAAGTAATATGGTGGAAGTACAAACAACAAACCTCAAGAGACTGTTTGTAACATATGTCATATAAAGAGTAGCTTATAATTTCATGACCCAACTCTTATCTGTTGATACCACTTGAGTGGGATTATTTCTATTATTACCTCACACTGCTTATATAGTTTAGACTTGCCAGACCTATGTGGAGTGAAATGTAGGATGATTGTATTCTACAAGCTAGGAATCTTGGTCTTTTAATGTTCAGGCTGCATTCAAACCCAAAACACGTGCTCTAAATTGTGGGTTCCCCAAACAACAAAAATCCAATTAAGTCTATAGCAATTGCATCAATTCTTCACCCTTACTTTTCATTAAGAGTTTCTTCACTGATATGGGAGGGGTCACAAATACTGGTAGATTTAACCACTCATATTCCTCCTATTCTAGATGCTAGAATCTCTTCTAAACACTCATTGGAATAGATCAGTTTCACCCTTTAAGTATTGACCTGATGACAGACTTTCAGAGCATTGTTGCTAAAAGTAAACCTACTCCATATAGTTTCTTATTCTTGACCAGTTTTACTCCATTACTCCATTGTTTATATTTGTATAAATTAGTAAGTCCTTAGACATTTGTCTTTGGGTCAAAGAAGGCCCTAAAACTTCTAATGATGATTACCTTCATCAAGTCAAAACATCTCTTGTTCAGTATTTCATTTTTAGATGAGTACAAATAGTTTTGATCCCTTAATAAAATATCCACTTACTGTGCTGTGTTTTCAGTGTACTCTTAAGATGATTCAGAAAATAGATTAATTAAAAACCATTAAAAGGCAGCAAAGACACATCCTTACTTCTGCCAGCAGGCTGCATGCATCACATGACCACAGCTCCCTGTATGGGTCCCACAAGGTAAGTCAGGGTGCATGAAGAGAGGATCTAGCGTATCTAGAAACACACAGCAGAAAAATTACTGAATGAACAGTAATGTAACTTCCCATATACGAACAGAAATGAACAACAATACACACAGAACATGACTCTTCAGAGCTTGTTTCCCTGCAGTTTGCACAGTCACATTAAAGCTCCACTTGGCTAACTTTTCCAGACCAATCATGCAGGAGAGCAATGACAAGGAGTACCCATTTAAACTAATGAAGGTTTCCCATGTAAAGAAAATATGCCAAATTTCAAACTGGTTCAAAAGTAAGAAGTGTGCTTCTGTATTGGAACAGATCTGTGGTTGGATTCACTGTCACTGAAGCTTTTTATTAGTCTTTCTTACTTTATTTTTAAATGAAAATGAAACTACTAAGGACAAGTAGGATGAATACTTTCTCTAACTAATCCCATATATTTTCATTGACAAAATAAGCACTGCTGAATAACAAAAATCAAGTCTGTCTTTTACTAATCTTGCGCAATTCTGAACAACAGAAACATTATGAGAATATCCTGATGTCTTTGTGTTGTATGTGCACCCAAAGTGGGATCCACACTTTTGCTTTAAAGATATCTAAATAATACAGAACAACAGCAGTCCTCCATGCTTCATCTGGGGGACTGTTCATGATTTTGAACAAATACACTTGAATCTGACAAAATGAAAGAAAAAAAAGAACCTAAACTGCGCTGAAAATAATTCTGTTTGACAGCAGCTGAAGCTGCCTAAGTCAACTGGAGATTGAAATAAGAAAGTAAACCTTGGCATAACACTGAATTGCCACTATCTGCATTTCTGCTGGGGGAACAAGCATTTTTACATTTATTTAGATCTTGAAAGAAAGAAGTTCTTACAGTACTGCTTGTAACTGATGAGCAGCAGAGGAACATGCAGTAGGGTATAAGTAATAATAACTCAATAACTATAAACAATGCCCAAAAACAGCTTTAGAAAAAGGAACTCCATTCCATTCTTTTTTCAATTGTTTCAATAGTCCAACATGTCACTACAGAAAATTTACAAGTGTATCTGACTACAAGAGCGTAGGATTTAATCTGTACTTCAGAGTACCACAGAAAACAGAAATGTAATTAGTATATGACCTAGATAAAAATTCTACACAACTGGCTCAAAAATGCCATTACCAGTAGTTTGCTGATAAAAAGAAAAATGGATCAAGCAGGATTCTGTAGTTTATCCTATGCCCAGGACGATTCAGTACTTGCTAATGATCCAGAGGAGAAAACATGAAATATCTTATTAGTGAAACAACTCAGAAAAGGTTTGTAAGCATGATAAAAAGTAGGGTAATACCATGGAGAAATATGAAAGAATTACAATATTTTCTCTGGTAACAATCAAGAGTTTACTTCTAAACTAAAGCAAGAATAACGAACTGCACAAACATAATTTAAAGCTATTTCCTAGTAGTGTCAATAAAAAAAATATAGCTATTTCCACAGTAGTGTCAATAAAAAAATAGGACATAGCATCCATTTTGCTCTATGAGCTGACCATAAACCACAAAAAACCACCCCCATATCTGAAAATAATAAGGAATTTAAACTACAAGTTGTGACACCATGTGTCTTGAAATATTACTAACTTCCTTTTTCAAAAAGAGAACAAAAATGTCAGTGAGTACTTATGTTCTCTCTTATCCTTGTATTTATTTTCTTCTTTCCCTTAAGTAACAGACCAAAATTTCCATCATGTTTAGTCAACTGCTACTTACAAAAGAAATTCTGTTGGGCTTTGTGTTCCCTGCTACCAATATGCTATTACACAAATGTAACTCTGGTCCTTGTGTAACTTTCTTGTATTCAATTTTTTGTTCATTCGTCAGATGATATCGTATGATCCTTACTTAGATTTTTTCATTTTTTATATTGTTGTTTCTATTACTTCCTGGACATATAAGGGGGAAAAAAAACCAAACCAAAACAAACACCCTAACCCTTTTCAGGTTGGCATACTGGCTTCTGATAACGTTCATTTATTTCCTCCATATTGGGAAAATTTGCAGCTGTACTTGAATAAACAAGAACTCTGAACAGTCTTGGCTTTTCCCCAAACTAACTACTCCCACTAAATCTACATGTTTTATTAAGTCTTAGTAAGTGAGAGGAAAGCATTTCCTGATTTCCCTCAACAAGAAACCTAAATCTTCATATACTTCTTGTTTAAGTTTTAAATGGATTTTAAAGCAATTCAAAAGTTTGGACCCATTTTTCTTAAGCACGGTAAGCCATTTAGGCAACCTGACCAAACAAAAGAGTTTAGTTGGTTGAAAGAGTTTAAGCTCCAGGTACAGAACTGCTTGGAGCCTAAGAGAAGAAAAATCACATACCTCCTGAGAGTTCAAGAATTCTGCTCCTATTCTGAGTTAAGGCAGTTGACTTCTGCACACAGGCAGATAATACCATGGCAGCACTTTCCAACTTCACTTCCTGCTCCTCCTGACAAAGAATACAGGTCAAAACTTCTTTCTCAGCGACAGATGGACTTCGTTTGGGACCCAAAGCAATTCTGGAGTAATCAATTGCTGAAGAGGTGCTGTAAAACCAGAAGTAACACAGATAGAAAATAACCAGCTGGATTTTCTAAACGAACTGAATTTTTCAAGATATCTAACAAGGTCACAGACTACAAGTATGTCTGGTTTTTCTTACCTTTCTTCTTCCATAATAGCATCATCTTTGCCCTGGGTCTCCAGTGTGTTTTCATACAGGAGTTTGTGGGTTTCAATGAAATTCCTCTGCAAGGCAGACATCTGGGCCATTATCTTCTGACGGTGTAACCTCGCTGCTTCTGCCTTTCTCTTCCGCTCAGCTTTCTCTTTATCCTGAGTGCTCTGCGTCTTACAGCAAGAGAATAACAAAATCACAGGCAACTAAGAACATCAAAAAATGAGAATACTCTTTCCACATTATAGGCATTCTAACCACTGACATCAAATTCCTTAACTGACAACACTTTAATGAGGAAAAAGGTTAACCGCTATGTGAAATAAAAATAAACAGAACTCAAATCTTTACATGTTGATGGTTCATTAACTAAGACTGGACTTTTGTGATCCACAAATGGTCATTACTACAATCCCTAGCCCAAAGGTAAGATCAATAATACCTGAGTCATTTCAATTAGGTACTGTCTGTTCTTAAGAAATTTTAGTGAGGTGTACATCGAAGTTTTCTCCAGAGTTCTATCATTCTCCCCATAAATTAAACCCTACTGAGTACTCAGTATCTCCCTTACAGAAATTGAAGAAAATTTTATCTTGAACTGCCTATCCATGACACAACCAAATGTGCCAGCATTTTATGCATCTGTGTATTGTATTTTCATTATTCTTTAGGGTACACTGGAAAGCTATTGTTCTTCCAATATTTACTCTTGTATCGTATTTTCAAAAACCGTAAACAAAGTATTTCTATGCTTTAGAAATGCAGAATTCAGAAAACACGGGTAGATTTTATTAAAGCATATAGAACCTGACTCTTATGATCCAATTACTTAAGGGACAAAAATACAACTTTATACACAAGGTTTCCATTCACAGTACCATCACTTTTCCAGGAAATCAAACAAATTGCTCAACAAGTAAAACTGTAAGAGAATAATTTCTTACGGACCTCCGTATTTGGTTTGATACCTTCCCAAATCTCCTTATGACACCCACCTCAAAAAAGAAACATGGCATATGCTGTGTGGTAAGTTTAGAACTAGGCATGCAATGACCAGCCAAGAGATTGCTTGGCACCAAGCTGTGGCCAAACAAAATGTGTAAAAGCAAACTGGTCTGTCTTCACTTACTGGCTAAGGGTAATTAGAGTCTTCTTTTCTGTTTGAATGCCAATTGAAACACAACCACTCCAAGGGACTGAAGTCATCTTTGAAATCTCAATTTCATTGTGTTATTTGACCACTAGATTCAGCAGTTATTTTGAGGGAAGGGCAAAGAGACTGACAGAATAAGTACTTCAGGCTAATGTCTTTATGCAATAGGGCAAAGGATATTAACTTCTTGATCGATAATGTAAATTACAAGACATCATTTAAAGTGGATTTGTATTTCTAATTATTGTCCAATGACAGTATAATAGAAAAGGTGGTCAATTCACCAAGACAAGAAATGGAAAGATAAGCACAAATTAGTTCCTTCAGCCCCCTCAATTGCTTCACTTAACGTGCAAGTACAACCAAAACTCACATTAGCTGCGAATAACTCCATGAAATGTATTTAGCACAAATTTCACTTACTAAAAATACTATTCTTGGAAATTAAATCCTAGTTGTAGACAACATATCAGAAATCAATTTTGAAAAATCCTAATTTTAGACAACAATAAATTTAGACACATTACTGAAAATAGCTATTCAAAACATTAAATACAAGGCTTCCACTGAAGTTATATTTTTATCATTACCTCATCACCTTTTGTCACTTCTGAGCCTGATGCAGCTCCTACTGTTGCCAAACTGGATTTTTCTCTCAATCTCTTCACCATGTCAAACATCTAAAAACAGAGACTTAGATGTTAAAAATAAAATGCTACTTGGCTCTTATAACAATATAGATTAATACATTTCCAATGTTACAATATATAAGCACTGCAACAGGCTGCCCAGAGAATTTGTGGATGCTGGAAGTGTCCAAGTCCAGATTGGATAAGGCTGTAGGCAATCTGGTCTATTGGAAAGTGTCCCTACCCATGGCAGGGGCTTTGAGCTAGATCATTTTTAAGGTCCCTTCCCACTCAATCCATTCTATGACAGACAGGATTAAAACTGCTGGAATTTTGTTTCACATTTTTTTCAGATTTTCGGATGGATTAAACCACTCAATACTCCTAAATAACAGAAACACCCAAACCATAGTTTAACTCTATGTTAAACTCCCAGAACACTGCTTTACTCATTATTTGCTGTTATTTTGCAACAGACATACGAGGAATATGTGTAAAAATGTCATTACTGGCATGAGGTACCCAAGCAAAAACAGATCCAATACTTCGAAGTACAAGTAGCAAGTACAATGCTGCAACAGATTAAACTTCTCAAGAAATCTCTGCAGCTGTAAATGGATTATATGTAGGAATTGTATGTAGGAATCATAACATCTTTCATATCAGCTTTCTACACTACTGAAATCAGATCATACTTATCTCTCCTTTGTGTACCTGCAATATCCAATGGACTGTGTCCTTCTGTGCCTCTAACTGGGGAACTCTCTTCAGTTTCTCCAGAAGCATTAATATGTTCACAGCATTCAAGGCTGAGCTTCCCATTCCTTTACAAAGTGAAAAACAGAAAAGGGCCTTCAGGAAAAAAAACTCCTAACATTTTGATGTACTTACAATCATAGACATGACTTAAAATATTGCTAATTATATAATACACATACATGAACACAAACTATCTAGTTATATTTCTGGTATAGTTTCATCTCTTTATTCCAGTTATATTTAGTATGATTTATCCCCTTGTAGGTCAATTGTTTCTGCTTTAGAAAATCTTTGCTTAATGTCTGCTTAAAAAAGAATCCCCTTTCACTTCAGGAGGAAGCAGTAAAGCTCTTCAGAGCCTACCTGTTTGCAACAGCTTAGTGTGTACATGTTTATTTCTAATCACAAAAGCTATTGTAATTACAGTAATTATTTCCTTCCTCACAACTTGGTGAGAGTCCACAGTATTCTAGGCTCTTCTGTAACACAAGCATGCTTTAAAATGGAGACCATTCTCTTCAACGATATTTCTTTTGCAGCACTTTCCATATGGAATTAATTTTACATTTTTAGTAGGGAGACAAATACATTGCAAAAAGAACTGTCTTTTAATGGATTGTGTCTCAATAAGAGCTTTCTTGAAAAAATACTGATTATTTTTGCACCCCTTTCATGTAAATGGGGCTTTGATTTTTCTGGTTATGCAAAACTAAAGCTAGCAAAGCATTCTCTACCTCTCAGTTACAATTATTACTTTTATTGTATTTCTATAGTTGACATGAAGCTTCTTAAATGGAAATACTTTCAGTGTGATGATACTCCTTTCTCAACAATAAGAAAAAATTTTTTTAAAAAGTGCATTGTGAATGCTTTTCAAACACAACATTTTTAAAAAACCAAATAAAGGGACTTTAGCAGTTTTATGTATTTATGTATGTATAGAAGGTATTTGAAAGATACATAGATATGATTTTTAGGAACATGGTTTAGTGGTGCACTTGGCAGTGCTAACTTAATATCTGGACTTAATGATCTTAGAGGTCTTTTTCAATACAAACAATTCTATGATTCTATTATTTTACTTCACAATTCTTATCCCTGCTGCATCTCACAAGTGACAGTTATGTTTAGGTTGACAATGGAATTTTTAAATTTATTTTCACACAGTGAAGCAGAAACTCTAGAAAAGATGAAAGATTATTTAGAAAATACAGATTCCAACTCCCACACAGTAGTCCTGAATGTAATATTGAGAAATGCTCAATAGAGATTTGAAAAAGAAAAGGGTACACACTACAGCCACTAAATTCTCTTTCAACTTTCTTTACCATAGTAAAAGACTAACTTACAGGTAAATCAGTAATTGTACAGCTCAAGACAACTCTAAGATGGACACAGTTCACTTAAACCCACTACTATTTTTTAAAGAGTTCTTAGTTTCCATTTCAATGCTGTTCTTGTGAAGGAAAACCCATTTTCAGTTATGTAACAGTTTTCATTAGTACTACTTTTCATTTCTTTCCAGGAAGAGAAGCACAACCTACCTGGCAACTGGGAACAGACAAAGCTAGCCCAAACCTGGTTTCTTAATTATTAAAAAAACCTTTAAATTACCAGGTTTTAATTATATAGCATAAAATAAAACCTTTCTGACTAAATCACTGAGTAATTTCTTCTAGTTTGAGTCCTTACAAAATCAAGTTAGTCTAGTTTACTCTGTGCTTTAAAGAAAATGAAACATACGTGTTGCTTTGTGATAAAAATCAAAGGTTACTTCTTCTTCAGGAGACTTCTGTAACTGCTGCTTCTCTTCTAGTAACCCTAAAGAAAGGAGATGAAGCACCTGAAAAAAGAGAAGAATACCAAGTCTCATTCAATGTTTAAGATATGGAAAACTGGCATATAAAATAAGGATATTTAATACAGTTCTGTATTATATATTGATGATATTAATGACAAAACACATAAAAACGCAGAGATCATACATGGAAGGTGAAATTTAAAAAAGCGCAATATAAATTTACTGCATATTAGTTGCACTAAAATTCATCAGCTTGCACATGCTTTTATATTAGTAATATGTGAAATCGTGTCCTTTTGCTGATACAAAATTTCTACTTGGCTAATTCCATAATCCAAAGATTAGCAGGATTGGCAAGGCAATTAAACAATCTATACACTCTAACAAAACTGATTAATTCAATCTGTCTATAATTCCAAGTCCTAATTCTATAAATATTAAAATAACAACCCCACTAAAACAAACAAACAAAAAATGCCTCCAAAGAACATTTCAACAATGTTTTAAAATATTCAAGTCACTGCAGTAAAATTAAACTTTTAAATACTTACAAAAATTCTATTATTTCATGACTGAGGCCCCAAAGACATTTATGTATTTGGAGACTGCAGCTCAAAAAATGGAAGGAATTCCAATTATCAAACGGTTACTTAATTGTGAAGTTTCAAGAAACAGATGAGGTAAGGAGAATTACGTATTTATTGAAACAACTTCAGTAACTTGGCAACACAGGGAGTAAAGTAAAATAGACAACTTTAATACTGTTATGTATCATGTTTGTATTTTACAGCAGAGATAGATAATTAATAATAAAAATATTTTCTTTGCTAATAAAATTTATAAAAACAGATTTGGGGACAAAATCATTCCAAGTTGATCTTTACATATTTTGACCTTATCATAAGCAGTCAGCACAGGAATGACCATCAGAAGATGACCAAGGCTAACCATACCATTTGGATCATTGCCTCAGTCCACAAGTGGGTTTCCAGTTCCACTGCCCTCTGCAGAAGGGTCCGCAGGACGTGCATCATAACATCGCAGTTCAGAATCCTCACCACGTTGCTGAATGCAGGACTGAAGTCTGGAGGAGGAGGTGGTGGCAACGCTGGGAAACAGATGTGCAAACATATCAATGAACTGACATCCCACCCAGAAGTACAGAGCACAAACATATTCATTTCATTAAATAAATAAAACCATGCTCAAACATAACTGTGTGCCTAAGTCAACTTTCATCTTTGTCAAAACTAAGTACTTTTAGTAAGTTCTTATATAAAATACATGTAAGCTAAGGTAATCAATAACAAGTATTAGTTATACCTGTAAATGCAAATTTTTAACACTCTGAACTGCCTTATTTATGTCTCACTATTAAACATACTTTGTGTTTGTCCTTTGCATCAGATAAAAGGTTTTCAAGTAGTTAAACAAAACTAAGAGTGGAGCTTCCAGACTGTAGCATCCCACATGTCTGGAGCTCTAAATCTTTTCTGCTACTGGCATTCCAGTCACTTCTAGTTACGTACATTTGCTGAGTTAATACTGGAACTCTGATTGGAATCTTGGCATCTACTAACAGCACCTGATTTAACACCACAGCTTTTCCCTACCAGGAACCACTTCAGTCTTCTTTAGATACCTGGATGCCTCTTTTCAGAGGACCTCTGTGAATGCAGTGTTTCTGAAACCATCATTCTTTTGACAATTTACGCTGAATGAAGTTACTGACAAAGACAACACAGCCACATAAAAGAATACACAGGAAGTACTTACAACAATAAATGTAGCCTAAATGTAGGGGAACACAACTTAGTGTCAACAAATATCCTGGTATTTTGGAACTGTACTGTCCAATTACATGAGTCTCTGACAATTACATCTAAATAACCACATTTTTAAAAATTTCCACAAAATTAATTCCCCTGATAACATTTTAAGCTGCTAGAGTGAAAAGGGAAGAGACAAAGTTGAGTTTATTAAATTGTTCGTTGTACTTATTTAGGCTTACCAAGCCTTCCTCAAATCAACTCAATTAAATGCTTGTGACTTGAATGGGTAAAAGTAAAAGGGAAATAACATTTCAAAAGGGAAATAACATTTGTGTTACAATAGGAACACAGGGGTTCATTGTTTTATGTATCATAGCTTATAAAAAACTATTGCTTAAACTTAAGTCTCATTCTCGTATTACAGAATGGATATGAGCATTAGCTCCTGTGACAACCTTCTCTACATGCCACTATCATGTCTCAATACTGTGCTTAAGAAACTGCTCACAAAAAACACTACAACTCTCACCTCTTAGTTACTCCACCATAAAATCTGAGTTCATGGGTTTGTCAATAGGTACTGTTTTTTCCTGACATGTAAATTAAACTAAAAATTACAGAATTCCTACCCATGATAAAGAAAAAAGACAAAAGAAATGCCTGCCAGGTGCTAATTAATGACAATTACTACAAATCAAAACAAATTTAATATGAAGTCAGCTATCCACTATGAAGTCACAAGATGCCTCTCAAAGCTCAGTATATACACACAACTGCATATACTACCAAATTAGCACATTTGTTGAATCATCAATTTTAGAATTTTACCTTCATCCCTGTTTTCTTGTTTTCTTCTTTTCTTTTGTGTATGTTCAGCCTACAGAAAAAGGAGTGTTGTTGTATCAGCACCTCTACAGAAGCACACAATAATGAGATCAATGACATTATGAGAAACCCTACGCCAGAGACATGGTGAGATACATAGTAAATGCCTGGTTGTGTACTAGAATTTTGTCTGAGACATGTTTAACAACATTACATTTTGCATTTAAGTTTGTAGTAAAGATAAATAATTGGACATATTTGCTTCCTCAGTAAGGTTACAAAAGCAAAGTTTGGGGTTTCCCAGTGCAAGGATAATTCTTATCACATTTTGTCCTCAGCATAAAGAGTTAACAAAGTAAATATACAAGTTGCCAAAAAGGAAACACTAATGCAAACCATACCATGTGAATTTGTATTGAAAATTTAACTTCATGGAATGTTTAGTTCTGAAGGTAGCTGCAGATACTCTTTACTGAAACAATTTCTTTAGATTGCATTAATTCAGCAAAATTCTTTAAACATTGGCAAGTATGTACAAATTTTTAACCTTTGAGAGGGAATCTTACACTGCTTACCTTGCTGTGCTGGGTCTTAGTGTAGTGATAAAAGAACATATTGAATTCCTTCAAACATTCATCTTTCAGTTCATAAACTCCATGACCAGAGACACCTGGTTTCCTTACAGAGAAATGTTTACAATATACAGATTAATAATGTAGGCAGCACATTTTGAAATGCAAACAAACAATCTGTTTTCTAAAGAAGCAGGAATTGTAATGGTTACTCAATAACTTATTAAAAGCAGAGAGCCAGTAAAGTTGTGAGTCTTAAATTTTCAATACAGGTTTTACAGGAGTCAACAATTCAGCAGCAAAATATTTCTAGTCTATACATCAAGAGCACATCGTACAGCCTCTGAAAATTCTTTTTAACTGTATGGCTTAGAATTTCAGACATTGGATGTTACTGCACAGAATTCAATCTTTCTTTGACCAAAGTAAAAAAACAAGTAATACTTGCTGCTTTCCAGCAAGTGAGATTTTTTGAACTGTTCATATAATTCCCAAATTAAGATTTCTAGGTTCATCTACAGTTGCTCTTAATTAAACATGAACAAACAAGCCACATGAAATTTAAAATAAGGTATACTAAAATAACTAAAATAAGACATTTTTCTCACAAAAATAGCAAACATTTGAACTGGTTTTTTTCAACTACAATTTGTTGTTCTATATTTGCATACACACAAACACATAAACACACATATATATGTAATTATTTCACAGAAAAAAAGAGAAACTTCCAGAAAATTAGCAACTCAGTAACACAACAGTTACTAGATAGTGATTGTCAAAGGTAGGATGACTTTTTAACTTTCCTAGCCATCTTTGAAAAAAAAAGTGAACTTTCGAAGATTCTCTCATTGGGACTTGAGATTACTCAAGTCCTGAGGCTCCTCAAACTGAATTTGAGGAAAGAGGGTGGCAAAGGGAGAGAAACAGCAGCAGTGTAGGATATTCTGCACACTGTTCTTTCCTAAGCATATTTGCAAATATATTAAGACAGCAAAATATTAGCTGAACAGAGATTGTCGTTCATATTGTTTAACACAAACATAATCTAAGAAATTTTATTTCACATTCAAGCTACTTATAAAGCAACATTAAGAACTTACTTGAATGTAGCCACTTTATCAATTACATTCTCCAAGCCAGTTTCATTGTTCTCCTGGTAAAAAATTTAGTTTGGGATAAACATATAATGATTCAAATATCTTCAGTATTACGCTATGTGTAACAAAAATAAACAAACAAATTTAGATAATTCACTAATTCCTGAACTATTATATTTTGCCCACTGTTAATCAGAAAGAAGATATTCATAGTTGGCAAATTCCAAGAAAGTATCAAAGATATGCAATACTTTCACTTAATAATGTAGAACTTCATTAATAACAGAGCTGATCTCTAGAAACAGGTCAATGCTTACCCAACCTTAATGAAGGGAAAAAAGATATTTTAAACAGTCAATGTGAATACTATGATAGTATTTCAGGCTATTTCATTTACAACAAAAATTTAGGGGTTTTTGTAGTGATTGCTGGCCCTGCACAGACTATAAAACACTTGCACAGACTATAAAATCTAATCCATATCCCTTGCCTTTGCTTCAATCTTCAACAACTGTAAAGAAATGGCAAGGAATTTTTTTTTTCAAATAGACCATGTACAACACAACTTCAAATGGATCTGCACAGGTTTAATCAAAATTACAGGCTTAAATTTATCAGTGGTACACAGGGCAGAATGGAATCCAGCTTCATCATTCCACAGGGCCAAACCAGAAAATTTCACAACTTTTCTTTCTGAACCTAGGAGAACTACAGCTGAATATCCTAAAAAAATTCACCTCTTAATCAAAAAGCGTAATTCCCATACAAGCCTTTTCTCATCAGTCCCTACTTGAATCTATGACATTTACCTTTACATCAGTAAGGTGTGTAAGCCCCTTTGTCATGCCATTTTGTAATTCTCAGACCAATATTTAAGTTTTATATTAGAAATGCTTCCATATAAAGATATGAAAGCTAAAGAAAGACAAGAAGAAGTAAATAAAAGAAAAAAGTAAATAAATCAGGACTCACGTTTTCAGGCAAGGACTTGGTAATTGCACTGTGAGCCATTGGTTCAATACATAACAGATGGATGATTTCTCTCATTATTACATCTTCTTTTGTCACATTACTGATTCCAGGCACATATCTTTCCCCTGTCAGAGTGAACCAAAAGAAGAATGACAAATATGACAGGTATAAAGCAAATATGAATTTTGCACCATGATAATGGTATTACAGGGATGTTTCATTGTATAAGCTTGCATTTGTCAGAAGCCTGTCCCAAGTGTCTGAGTAAAAATGTTTCTTAGCCTAGCTTCCTAACAAAATGGGTTGAGATGGATTCTCTTCATACTCTACTTTAATGTCAATTATGAAATTATCTAACAGCTTTTTTCACTGTCCAACTCCTGTTGTTTCCAGCTGACAAATATTTGTGTTACTGAATCATCTATTTAAAAGAGGCACTCTTCAGTATCCTCTCTATCCTATGTTAAAGAAAATCATCACGCCTGCTTTGTCAACACAATAATCCATTACTACAACAACAGAGAGAAATTAAACTTACCCACAACATAGATGAGAATCTGTAGCATCTCTTCTATTAAAACATTATATTGCTTAATCAAATCCTGCAAGAATGAGAGAAACCAGGTTAAAAAAAACCAAAAGTGCAGAAAAATCCATCCATCAAATGGCACTGAGCTCAGCCTTCATGTCTAGTACTTTGCTGAAGCATTGTACTCTAGGAAGAAATTTCCATCCCAACAAGCTGGAAGAAGTGCCTGCTCTGGTAGAGGAGATATTATACAGTGACTGAAGTGCAAGATTCACATGCAAGAAAAGAAACAGCTAAAAAAAGTATCCCAAATGAAGGGTTGTATCAAAGTTCAACCCACAAGTAGCAGCATAACAGCTGAAGAAACTTCCAACCAAAATAAAAGCACGTAACATGGCTTAAGAGACATAGAAATGCTACAGTAAAGTCATTTACATGGATTTTGATAGATCCCCTATAAAATAAAGGTCCAAAAGGGGCAAAATTTTCTTGCTTATTTTGAGGAAGCCTCTACAAATTCCAAATACAAAATATTTACCTAACCACAAGCTCCTGTGTTTATTGACTTCTCGTGTGGCCTTAAAAATGCAGTTACCAACAGTAGCTAGATTTTCTTATTGATGTTTCATATACTCAAAGCTGACAAAACAGCAGAAAAATTTGCTACTTACCTGATCTTTGGTGGGTTTGAGCTTTTTGAAAGCATCAGCAAGCTCATATCTCTGCAGTATCAGCAGGAGAAACTGGTTTGGATCCATAAGAGATGCACCTATCTATCAAAAAACCCAAATTAACATGAACATCACTTGCTATTTCAAAATCATGTAAATGAAAACTGAATTTTTAAAAAATGACAACTACGCAGTGATTCAGAACATTATACCTGGAGCATGATAATGTCTTTATCATACATCTCTTCTCTGCATTTAACATCTTGATAATAGAATACCTAAGAAACAGGAAAACAAAATAGAGATATAAAGTGCACATACTACCAAATGTGCATCAGTTAATCTCCAAGGCTTCTCAAACTGTACCACACCTTTACTGAGTAAAGTTCATATTTCTTTCAAAATAAATATGTACTTTAATGGAAGTGAAGAATGTTTTTTCACCTATCCAGAAAAAGTCTATGCCATACTTCACACCCCCTTCCTAGAGGACATAACTCCAATAGCTGCTACTGAATTAAGTCAAAACATCTTCCTTCTCCTACTCCAGTTCTCAGAAAGACAATTCTGCAGGGGTTTACCAAGATTTACTTTGATTTCATCAAAGGGTCCTGTGCAAAGTTAGCAGAGAATTTCTGCCAACAAAGAAAGGAAAAAAAAAAAAAACAAAAGGCAAAAAGAAAAAAAGCAACACCCCAAAGTGAAGCCAAAGGAGGCAAATGCAAGGGTAGACTCTTCCCTTTACCTTTACTCTTGCAATAGAAGTCACAAGTATTAGAAAAAGTTTGTATGCCTAGCTATAGGGTTCTCAAAAGTTTAGTGTCAGACTAAAATAGTTTAACTTCTGTATATAATAATTTCCATACACCATGAGGAACTTTCCATTTTTTATGTTATAAGCAAGAGTACTAACAAGTACTTAAGCAGTAATCATGAGATTTGAAAGTGCTTACAAGTAGACATCAGCAACATAAATACTATTTCACAGAGTAGGAAAAAGAGTCATAACAGAGATGAAAATACTCATCTAAGACAGGGAGGTAAGCCATTAGAAAAGCTAGAAATAAAACCATGTAACCTAAATTTCCACCTAGAAACTTTTCTGTTTACTGTAGGAGTGCCCCATGACCTCTCTCTGCACTGGATGAACCCCTGGCAGCATTACTGAGCAACCCTTGCAAACACAAATAGGATCAGCTCACCACTGAACACTGTAGGGAGTACCTGACTTATCAGGGAGAGCCCATTCCTTCTCCACATCTCTGCAGCAACCTGTGCAACCAGGACAAGACATCGCAAAGGATATTCTACTAATAGCTCCACTTGAAATTCTTCCTAGAATTTAGAAAAGGAAAAACAAACAAAAAAAAAACCATCTCAATAAATCTGCCAGTATGTGTGCCATGAAGGTTAGAGGATATAGCTGGAGGCTTTTTTCTTTTCAGAGCACAAAAGCATTTGGGGGAAAAAAAAAGTATCTTACAGGAGAAACAAACTCATGTAATCTTGAGATGGCTCCAGTCTTGCTTAATCGTACATGAAGACCTACAAAACCAAGGGCGAAAAATCAGAAAATAAATCAAAACCAGTGAAGGTTCTCCAACCCCTTCTAAATGTTAGCTAAATCATCTACATTCAGAGAATTACAGAAAAAAAAGTCCAAGTTTGTTTAGGAAAGACTTCATACTCTCCTTTTTTTAAGAGAAGATCTATTACATTATCACAACAGTTCTTACTAGTCTTGCAGTCCATTATTTTATGAATAAATTTACACTGAATGAATGAACACCATCTACATTGAGATAATATATAATATTAGCAATTTTTTTATTTCACATTTAAATCATACCTCAGTAGTAAATGAATTTCAAGACTACAAGGCTTAACAGATGGCATCTTGGTATCAAATGATGTGATAAAGAATCTACAACTTAATAACAGCATATGATTTCATTTGTATTCTACAGAAAGCAGCGATCGTATTCTGACTGGAAGCCTGTCCTGGCATTGTGCAAAATATGCCTTCTAGGAGGAGCATTTTAACAGTCCTAAGATATATATGGCTGGAAACTAAATTCAAGATAAAGTAATAATGGGCATTCATCTAAATAAAGGAGATAGAAACGGAACCAGAAACACTTCAGAGAAAATGAAGGATCTCATTAAAAAGGGAATTTCTTCCTTCTTGACTGACTTCTCTCTTTTCCATTTCAAAGAACATCCTTCAACCACCATGGTAATGTTGTTTTGAGAACAATATTAGTGGGACATATGGGGAACATATCTTCCTGATCATGCAAATGTCAGAAAGTCAGAGAGCAACTGATCTGCGAAGCACTTAATCCAAATATTTTCTAGAGTAAAGAAATAGAAATGGATGACAAGCATGGTTTTTAAACAGCAATCAAAACACATCACTTACCAGCAAGAGTCCTAGACAGTGGCAAATGTATGCTGACAGGATCTGCAGACACTCTGTAAGGTCTGCTCTCCAGGGTATGGCCACATAAGTGAAATACTGTCTTCTCCCGCGAGCGGCCATTTGTGCTGCACCTCATCACAGCTTTATGACATTCTCTGTAGGACCTGAGCAGCAGCTCTTCCTAGAATTTAAAATACATGCAGCATTAAAAAAAAATCATATCGTCTTTCCTTTCTCTCTTTGTTACACCCAGATTAATTCTTTCAGACCAATTTTTTTTTTGGAGAATTATATTGAACAATTGTGAGCTTCTGTAAAAGCTGCTGTTTCAAAAGATCTCAGGGAGATTCACAAAAGGCATGCATGCAAGAATCCCAGAAAATTTATATACTTACATCACAGGCACACCACTCCTGGAACATCAAAAGAATGTTCTTGAGCTGCATCTGTATGGCAATAGCTGCTTCCCAGTCAGGGTCCACCTCAATGTGCTGACCAATCTGTCTTTTTATCTCCTCCATTCCCTGAAATGGAAATCCCACACAATACTCTGTCTAAATCAGTGATCACAGGCTTAACACTACAGAAAATTCCACAATCAAAAGGTAAAATACATGTAACTAAATCTGATGAGTATTACTTCTATAAACATGTCTTCTTCACCCTGAAGAATTTAACACTAACTGCAGGTTTATATCCATTATGATATTATGTAAAAAGAGAGGAGCTGTAATCTCTTTACAACAGAATATTAGAAAGAAATTATTTAAATGTATTGTACCTGCATGCAAGTTAGAATCCTTAGGAAAGAAACAAATCCTTCTAAAAAACGTTCCCTCAGACGGTCTGTCCATACTGTAGGTTTGCTGACTAAGATATACCTGTTCCCAAAAAAAAATTGTCATACTTTGCTCAGACTTCTCTTATGCTTGTATTTCAAAGTGTTCTTGAAATACAATTGTTTTCAATTGTTTTAATACCATCAATTATGTAATCAAATTACATCACCCTCCCCACCTTAAAGTACTCAGAAAATTTCCCCAAATACTAGAACTATTAGTACCTTGGTGTGACTCCATCTTTGGAAATTAACAGATTTTTTTAATTCCAAGGTATTTGGGGTGGTTTGGTCTTACATGACTCAGTTTATTAGAACAATTTGGTACCAGTAAAAGTAGAACACCCTATGCAGATAAGGATTATACAGCTTTCCCAGAACGATAGCAAATGGGACACAAATTTCCCACACTCTTTTACAGTACATACATTTTATTTATTAATCTAAATATTATATGCAATCAGATAATTGAAAATTTTAAAAATGCTTTTATAGAATGTAATTTTGATATTTTAAAATTTTAAGTTTCCACTGGAAAAGAAAACATTAAGATATTACGTATGCTTTTTGAGGGGTTTGGGTTTGATTTTAAAGCAGTTTTATCATCAGATTCTGAAGTGAAACACCTCATCATACTACCAATGTTTTAGAGCTACTCTAGCTTCTCAGCCTTACGCTTACCTGAGGTCATATATTACTGAATATACTCGGTTCAGTTTGTCCTGACTGTAGCCTTGGAAGTTGAACTTGTCATTTTTGTCTAGGTACTCAGGAAGCACTTCTAGGAGTGTCTCTGTAATGATGGTGATTACATTTTGCTCTTCAATAAGATGTCGGGCCTGCAAGAACAAAGTGAAATTTTTTTCTTCCTGTTTTTGTTAGATGTTTTCATCAAAATATTTTTCATTTGAATCCAATCTTTCTGATTAAAAATTCTTTAAAGCATTTGCAAAGAGCCCAAGATAAAAAAACTCCCACAGTATTTATTGCATAGGAACACAATTGTTACCAACTTCATGTGTTTGTTCAATTCTGACAGCATCTATATCATGGATATACTGCTTTTTTTCTAGAAAGATCACGTAGAAAAGAATTTTTACATTAGTACTTCAGCCAAGAAACATATAACCTTTAAAATTTATAGATATACTTCCTTCCCATATTTCACCCCCACAAGAAGACATTTAATCATTTTTTACCCCGTTGCCCTGTTTTTAAAGTCACATAGACAGGTAAATGTGAGCAGTAAATAAATACACAAAATAAATGCAAAGTACAATGTGCCAGGAACTTATACTTATTTGCATTTCCTCTATGTTCTGTAATGAATTTTCACATCAACTCAAGCTGCTGCTTTCATATTGGCCTTCACAGATCTCAAAATCATTTCTATTTAACTCAGCAATGCACAGACTCTCTGCCAAATACAACAATCTGCAAAGGTTGGACTGCTAGCAATTTTTTTATTTTGCACCTCTAGCAGAGCCAGGCTGTACATACCAGAGTAGGCACAGTGAACATCTGAACTGAGAGTGCTGTCACAGAGAGAACTCTGTCATGATCATCACTGATGTATTCCTTTTGCAATGCCTTGTAATACTAGAAAAAGAGAGTATTGGGGACATTAAACAAATGTTAATAAAAATGTTTACTTTTGTGTTCACAAGAATTACATTTCAATGTGTTTCTGTCACCTAATAAAAGCAGCTCCAACAAAAACAGCACAATGTCCTCAATGCACCACAGCAAGTCAATATGGCCCCCACTGCCTTAGTACTGAAAATAGGCACAAATTTAACTAATTTGTCAGACTGGAACCAGAATTATTTCTCTTACAACCAATCTTCCCCTGAAAAAATATTAAATATCTGAAAAAAAATTAAATATCTGAAGAAAAAAAAAAGACATTAACTTCTTAAAAACTAAGTCTTCCTCCTACAGTGAACTGCATGGAAAGTTGTTCAACAACTGTCTGTAAAAGACATGTACAATGGGTAATGCAAGTCTTTGTTTTGTTTCAGTCCAGAGAAAATCAAGAAGTATCAATCATCTTTATCAGAATTTAAAAGTCTCTCTCTAAAACAAAAAGCACTTTGTCTTATGTTTTGTATATTTCTTAATTATTGTATCCAATTTTCAAAAAGAAAGGCCAATTGCAGTTCATCTGGCATTTCAAAAGATACACAGAATAACAATATGGCATTCAAACAAGCATATCCCTACATGAGTCTAAGGAACAAACCCGTGACATGGGAATTAATTAACTGCACTCCAATAATGGCTGAGCTAGTTATTGAAGCTCTGTCTGTTTAAAATTCATTATTTATATTGATACAATTTTCAGTTTGGGAGGAAATTTCATAAAGCTAGTACAAATTCATAGCATAAAAACTAAACCATTTACCTTCACAAATTCAACAGCGAAAAGTTTTTTGTATTCCATTTCCATGAAGAAACTACTGAAGATAAGTTCATGAAGAACCTTCCTTGCCCCTGCGAAGAGCCAATACAATGCATGTCACTTTGATGTACTAAGATGCAGCTTTTTGTGGAAAAAAAGGAACCAATTACTAAACTATAATTTAAAATCATTAAAATCCTTGAAATGGTTATGAAGCATAAGAACAAAGTTATTAATTTTTTTTTTGGTTTTGACTTTTTTGGTATGTATTTAAAACATTGAGTAATCATGTCACTCAGTGTCAGGTTGCATTTTGTAAAAAGATTTTTCAAGATACATAAAGCAGGACAAATTGAGGTGGCAAATATATATCCCAAATATAATTTAGCTCAGCTGTAAAAATTAAGGCTGTATAAAAACCGTAATAAAAAAAAGTGAAGAAATGTAACTCTACATGCATAGCACTTACATTTATCTATGTGTTACACACATGAAAAATTAGCTTGATAAATCTTTACTTTATAGCAACATGTATACACAAACCTTTATGAAGTCTTGCATCCCATAGCATCAACTTGCTTATAAGGCAGGGCTTTTCAGATCCAGCTTCTTCTTTGAGACATATTTGACAAAAGATCTGGCGAAAGTCACCTATAGGGATTAAACTACTCATTTGTACAAGAATGTTTCAATAATTAAATTATATGACACAAAATTAGAATTACAGAATTCTGTTACTTAAAAGAAGAAATAAAGAAGGCAGTTAAGAAAGAATTATTTTCACATTTTTTCCTCAATGAATATACTTCCATATACCCTTTGCCTCACTAATTTCTTCCTATTATTCTTGCCTACCTAATTTAATAAATCCTGTGATGCAGAAGAGTATTTTAAAATGAAAATAATTTAGAAAGCTTTACGAAGCAGATCCATAAGAAGCCTTTACTATGTCAGCACAGAAATGCTCAGGGCTAGGCAAGTTTCTGCTTAGCCTCAGGCCTTGAAAGTCACTGCCTCAGGTCTTGAAAGTCAGTTTTTTGTAGAATTTCAGAAATTCTTTTGTATTTTCTTGCACCTATCAGTAGATACAGTACTTGAAGTAGTTTTGAGGATCAACATATTGGAATCGACCTCGTGTTTTTAACATTCCAAAATGAGGCCTTACGTTACTAATTTGAGAAGGAAAAGTGAAGAGTCATGAATCAAATTCTGACAACCTGGAAATAAACATTATTAAATATTTCTTGATCTATGTTCTACCACTTTAAACAAAACCATCAAAAGAACAGGAACCACTTTTCCACACAAAGGTTCCAGCTGAGTACAGAACATCAGGCTCATAAAGCCTCTGTATATATAATCCAGAAGGATAGGAATGTTTGGCTTCAATCTTTGTACTTAAAGCCTCTCCTAAAACATAAAAGTATCTGCTAACTTACCTGGATAAAAATCAAACTTTCACTAGAAACTCTGAAATAATCCACGCTCAGAAATTTGTACCGACTAAAAGAACTGTCTGAAGAACTCTGAACAGCAAGAAAATACCATTGGCAAAATAAATACAAACTTGAAAATAACACTAAAATTTGTAAAACACTGTAAAGAATTACAAAAAGTATAGTTCTGATCTATGTATTTCAAGCAAGCATCCAGAAAAAATAAAAAAAAATTCACTCTATTGAAGCTTACAAAAGGGCTAAAGCAGACCACCAGATTTACCTATCAAGAAGGAGGATAAGGAGGGACTAGAGCTTAATGTATGCATATTTGTATTGTGTGGAGAAATTTTATAATGGCTTTAGTGTGGCAAGACACAGGTATAGAAAAACCAGTAACAAATCAAAATTACATTGATTCAGAAATCTTTAAAACCATAAGCATCATCACACACCAGCACAATGTTTGAAAGCTTCAAACAGACCTACTGGAAAAATTTTTTAATTAAGATTTTAATGTGCTTGTTTTATTAATCACGGCTATCAAATCTGAAGCAGAAATTGATGTAAGCAGAGGATGTATGATTTCACTGACAGAGATACTCTGTGGCTTTCCATCAGCACTGAGGAGGGAAGCTTCTAAGTAAAGGAATCACACACTGAGTGTGTGTGATGCTGAAAGTAAGAATAAAACCTTAAGATAGTGCTCCATCAGGGAAACAAACACATTTATTCAACAAGAAGGAACAGAAAAGTACTGATATTCACAACCTTGCTAACGGATATCATCACCCATGCTACTGCACTATTAATTTTCTAATTAGAAAGAACATCAAAGTATTTTAATATACCATATATAACACTGCTTAATTCATTCAAATACTGGCATGGCATTATTATAAAAAAACACAGTAATGCTTACTTGAATAGCTCATGAGTTTGTTCAGCCAAGAGCCAAGGCGCAAGGCAAACTTCTGGTGTGCCATAACATCAGCATGCAGAACCTCCACGTGAAGAGGTCGTTGAGAAACATTTTCAGAATGCCTCTAGGAGTCAGGCAAATATTAGTGCATATAAAATAAAATAACATTAATTTCATTATTTATTTTCACTACCCACTATCTCTCCCAAGCAAAACAAAAAAACCCAGTTAGATTATTTATTTCTGAAGATACCTATCTATCTCAAATGTGGTGGTGTAAATTCAATCCCAAAAAGTTCACAGGCAAGTTATAAAACCATGGAAGTATTAAGCTAAAGTACTAAGCTAAAGACTGTACAGCAGACAAATAAGTGCTCAGTGTTAATACTAATTATGTTGATATGGGGTGGGTTTTGTGAAAATTACTTTAGGAAGTTACCTTAATTTCTTCTTTTGCTTCCTGACAAGAGGCATAATGTCCTGCCTTAACAGCTCTACGACCCTGTTTAAGAAAATATTGAGTATGAGACCAATATAAAGCAAACCCAAAACATCACAAGTCTGATCCTTGCTATGTTTTTTATACATAATAGAAAAAACAGGGCCCAGCATCACTCACAGTGCTATTAAACACCAAGAAGCAAATAAAAATTAACATCATTGTCTGTAGGAAAAAAGTTATCCAAAATAACAACACAACAACTAAGTAAAGTATGGGTATCTTATTATTAAAAAAGGAAAATTCATGTACACATTAAAACAGATGAAAGATTTCTGCAGAATACTTTAAACACAAACCATATCAATTTTCCTCCTGGCAAAAAGTACATGAAATAGCAGACTATAACCAGAGATATGTGCTTCCTAAACAAGTTTTCCACACTGAGAAACAAGTGTTGACTAAGAGTTGCTCAGCCATGTGCCTTTTTTTCCCCAAGCTCCAGCAACCAGAAACAAAGATTCTCTAACCAAGTGACTGTAGTATTAACTCTTAATGATTAGAAGGTGACTCTCTCCAATATCCCAAATGCACTAACCTCTTTATCTATGGCAGTCGTATGCAACTGGGCTTCACCAAGTTCACAGCCAAGTGCCTTTTGCAGGCTGTAGATGACATGATCATAAGAATGGTGCTCATCATTGAAAAGGACACAGTAGTAGCTGTCTACCTTCTCTCTGCTGGGAAAAAGGCAACATATAAATAAAAGTAAAATTATAAATAGTGTCCTATCAAATACAGCTTAATTGATTGCTAGAGAAGAATGTCAAATAGAACCAAAAAAAAATTTATTCAAGTAAATCAAGCATATTCTTCATGCCAATGACACCCCCCGCCATCTATGCCAGAAAAAGACATAGAAATTATGTATCAGGTATAAAAGAGAAGTTTTAAAGTTATTTGATATTCTTTTATCATTTCCTTTCTCTGCTGTTTTATGAACCCATTTATTTTTTTTATGTGATACACAGCCTTTTTCCATCTCCAGAGAATCATGGAACGGTTTGAGGTGGAGGGGACCTTTAAAGTTCATCTAGTCCAGCCCCCCTGCAATGAGCAGGGACATCTTCAACTAGATCAGGTTGCTCAGAGCCCCATCCAACCTGACCTTGAATATTTCAAGGGATGGTGCAGCCACCAACCATCTGGGCAACCAGTTCCAGCGTTTCACCACCCTCATTGAAAAAAAATCCTTATTGTATTTATTCTAAATCTATCCTCCTTGAGTTTCAAACCATTAGCCCTTGTCCTACTGTAACAGACCTGTCTAAAAGGTTTGTCCACATCTTTCTCTCAAGCACTGTGAAAAGCATCCTTGAAAATCTGCCAGCTCAGTTCTGCTTCCATCCCTTAAGAGCCCATCAGTGTCTCCCAAGACAGCCCACGGCACCTGCTGGGTCTCCACTCCTGACATTTACTTCCCTGTGCACTAAGATCTGCTGCTTCACTATAGATCAGGCTGCCTCAGGAGCACTTCCCTTCAGTGACTGATGGAGGACAGTCCCTAATTACTTTTCCCATGAAGTATCAAAAGATTTCTCTACATAACTCTAGGTCAAATATACCACAGTACTGCTTACAGGGATTTCAGCACTCATGTCTGCATGAGTATGAGACTATCCCAGGCAAAATTATAATCCAAGTTGCTAATGCATTGAAAAGGAAGTTGGAAATACTCCCTACCTAATAGTGAGCTCCACAGGCAGTTCCTTCTCTTCCTCCCAGATAAGCATATCTACAATGTATTTTATCACAGAGGGAAACACTCTCCTGGAATGCTCCATAATTTCTTCATTCAACTGACATTCAGAATTCTGTAAAACATGAAACAATACTAATATGGAAAATAACCTAAAAAAAATTTAGAGGGGGTTGTTACAGTACTTTATTAATAGGAAATTATACTAGAATATGTATACATACACTGTAAATTATATATACATACTTGTACTATAATCAGGAAATTATCCTTTTCACAATTTTCAATCAAATTAACCTCACCTAATTTCTTCTCTTCAAAGTTATTTCATCCCAAGGGTTCTCAGTAGTATTCCAACAGTTTCATACACATTTATTTACGTATCCATGTTTTATCTAGGACTGGACTATGAAAGGCCTAATCAAATGTGTTAGCTTCACTTTTATTTAAATTTGCATTCAAAAAAGCTGTTTAACAGCTTTCTGCACTCCCACAGATATTAAAAGTTTGCAGTGCAGACCAAGCAACAAGCTCAAGTGGTAAACAAATTACTCCTTATTGCAGCTTCAACCATTTTTATCTTGGAAAACTTTCTTCAAAAAGAAGGATGAAAAAGTGAAGCAAAACTTTGTCTCATTTTCCTGTAAGGCCAGTGCTTTTTATTCCTTTTCCATTCGACTTTTTGACCAGAACATAAGTACAGTACATTTGCTACAAAACCATCAGGGATTAGGAGTCTGCTTGCAATGACAAATGCTGAGGTTTTTCATCCTGATTATCTCAGAATGAAGGACTTGGGAAAAAACCCAAATTTTACCTGAAGCAGCTGATTTGCCTACATTCTCTTTAAGAATTCCTTGGAAGATGGAGTATTTTTTGTTAATATGCTCCTCTTTGAGGTACAATAACTATGAGACATCCTAGCATAAAAGGTTATTTTCAAGGCACAGAAAATTTTTTTAGTCATATTGGCAGATCACACACCAGAAGTAAGTGACAAATGCAATTGTCAAACTGCATTCAATAATGCAGTAATGTAGAAAACAGAAAATATCAAAATCAAACTTCTAAACATTCACTAACTGCTGGGAAACCAATTATTTGTAAATAACAAGAGACTGTAATTTTAATTCCAAATGAAAGACTCAAGCGCACAAGACAGGTAGATGAAATTGTCTCCAAATAAAAAGCAAAAAATGATGTGTAATATATATGTTTGATCTCAAACACCTTGACCAAGGAAATCCTTATTTAACTTGACTGAACCTGTTACATGACTTAAACAATACATATGTATTCACATACAGGAATAAGCACTTTTTAAAATAAGATAACATTTACAAATTTTTTAATTTCACTTTAAGCAATATTCTTACTTCTTTTGGAGAACTTGATGCTCCAGGCTCATGTTTAGCACACAGGGGTCCAGCCTTCCATGCCTCTGTATCCCCACAGTCACAAAATCCGCCTCCAGTGGAGCTATGCATCTGGAAAGATCATGTATTTCAGTCATGAAATATGCCCATAAAAAGCAAGATGAAAATAGCAATGTGCAGTACTTAAATCAAACACAAATATAAACACTTACTTAAAAATAGAAGAGTCACTGTATAACCAATGGACTTACCACAACTTTTTTTTAGATAAAAGGAAACTTACCAGAGAAGAAGGGGGGGGTAAAAGAAACTTTTTGAACAGAAAATAAAGAAGGAAATAGAGTTGCTGCTACAGAAAGGTATGCAAGTCCTAAATAACTTGAAAGTAAGTGAAAAAGCCTATGACTGGTGAGTGTTTCATAAATGGCAAAATATTTCTGGGTTTATTCACAAAATTATAGCAAAGATTTTAATGCCTTCTTTAAAATTACTTCATCAAGTTGGAAAATAATACAAAAAACAATGTGCATATAAACAGACCTTTAGCAGTACTTCTACTTCTCACCACAGAAAAGATTATATGATCAGCATCTAAACATATTTTTATAACTTTAACTTTGCATTGCACTTTCAGAAGAGTACAAATTCTGACCCTCCATTTTGGAAAAAGTTCAGACAAAACTCAGGGAAAAAGTTATCCTTAGCTTCCTCCAAATCCCCAATCTTGAAATAATTCTAAAAAAACTGTGACCCAATAAAAAGACACTCAAAAATCTGTTATTTACCTGAAACTTTTAAAATAACCTGATCTAATTAGATGTGCTTTGAGCAGGAGGCTGGACTAGCTGACCTCCTTAGGTGCCTTCCAACATAAATTATTCTAAGAATCTATAAAGAGCACACCCTGTATTCTTTAGATGAAAATGCTACAAATCTGCTCCCATCTGACTGCCTATTTCCATAACTGATGTTCTGCCTGAAGAATTTACTGAAAAACACAGAAATGACAACAGCTTCTCAGCCCAGCTGTGCTTCCAAAGTGCTCTGTAACCATTACTGTTTTCCCTGAGTTTTCACCTTACTTATATCCCAATAGAATTGACTGGGACTTAGGACACAACTGTCACTTTCAGTCACAGCTCTTTGCTCTGACCTACACTTCCATGAAATTGCCAAAGAGAATAACACCGTATAAGTGAACACTCCTTTCTCTTTTGTTTCTTCAAATAGCAAGTTGCTGTTCTTAAAAGAAGCTTTACATTGCTAGAAACACAAGAGAGAGAGATTAATTAATAAATCCCAGATTTTTTTTTTAATGATAAAATTACTAACGGTTTATACGCAGTTTATTATAGCCTCAAAAGAACTTCTCTAAAGCTAAAAGTACCATTTCTTAAAACAAGATTTTCCTACCTTGTACCGGTGGTTCTTGTGAATGCTATTCTGAAAGCAGTCAATACAGAGCACACAAGTTGGATCAACTGCACAGTCTCTGCAACAAAAATGGTAAGTGGAAAACTTTTTAAAACAAACACCTGAAATTTTCATGCAAAAAAGAATGTGTTGCTCTGAAAAAAAGAAAAATTGAGATTAACAACAGATTCAAATTATGAAAACATGGACTTTCATCATCTTTCTGTGACATGGAGTAACCAGTCTTGTTAAGTTTGAACCACATACTGAAATCTGTTGTATCAAACTCTGTCAAAAACATGCTCAATTTCCATTTTCAAAACTTGCTTAGCAAAACCTTTTCTGTTTTTTTCTGAAGTATAAGCAGCTAGGAAAACAAGTGAGGACTCTGAATTAACCTTTATTATTGTTTCCAACGTCAGCTAGTAGTCAAGTTTGCTCATTAAACTTTTGCTACACTTCTACTAGGTTAAAAAAAAAGTTAAAATCTGAAAATAATTCCTTACTAAATAAACTAGGAGTATATACTTTGAAATGTAACCTGTAAAGTTTTACTCATGCACTTAAATATCTGAAAATAGGGAATTACACTAATGGGCAATCTTAATTCCATTTTATCCTATGTTTCATATACATACTTTTATATATTGCCTTTCTCCTTAAGACTTGGCCACTTTTTCTCTATATGCTGTTTTATTCTATGCAAAATGTGGATGAGAGGTGCTAAAAGACAACATATCAAAATTTTTTTACTCTATATCATTGCTCAACCTTTAGGTAAAGCCTCTTTTACAACTAAAATATCATGGTAATTCTGATTACAGAAATAACTTTCTTCCAAACCTTCAGATTATTATAATCATTAGAATAATTTAATACTTCAGTAACATTCATTATTACCATAAAAGATAAATTAAAGAAAAAGGAAGGCAGAAGTGCCTACTAGATCTGAAATTCAAGACATTTAGACTTTAGAACTGTAGAGTAACTTTTGTTTTTAGCATTTTAGAAGCCTAAAGCAAACATATCTATCTTCAGTTGCAGTAGTACATACAGTACCTTGTATAAATACTACCACATTTTTGCAAGACTGGAACTCAAAAAAAAGAAGAAAGACCAACTGAGATATTTAGCTTTGTCTTTTTGCCTGCTACCATACATGAACTCTGGAGAGGTAGGAAGAGAATTATTCTTCTTCTAATAGCACTAAACTGCCTTGTCCAGCTTCTCCTTCGTACAGCTGTCCCACTCGCTCTACACTTTCTAGTAAACACAGCAGGACTTCTTCAAAGACCACCCTCCTTTCATAAACAACACTAGCTGATTCCTAGAAAAGGCTGAAGAGTATGTGACTGATTAGAACTTTACAGTGCAATTCATAAATAAAGTTTATAGAGAGCTTTCATTTTGACACTTCCTAAATTCTAAGGGATGCATAGGACTGATGGTGCTCAGAAATGCTGGATTCTGTTTCAGACTTTGAAAGGGTGAGTACTGTATCCCTCAATTCAGCTAGAGACTCCATATTCATACCCTATCATCCAACATTTTTAACCAATAGCTTTCAGTACTTTTAGTAACCTTTCCATTTCCTTCCCCATTTCTCTGCCAGAGCCTTCTTTTCATATGCAATTTTCCTCACTCTAAAGTGGTTTGAAATGGGAAACAAACATCAGTTAAGCAGAGCAGTACCATGACATAAGCAATGACTGGTTAGCAGCACAACTGCTTTTATTAAAGCACTTTGCAGCATTATCTCAGATGGGAACATTGATGACAACACAGTGTCATCCTTACCTGCAAGAGTATGTTGTCTCCCCTCCTTTGAACACCTTTCCACAGAGCTGGGAGGTTCCACTCTGTTGTAGTTTCTCCAGGAATATATCTGGGTCCTCCCCAAATAAATAACATTCCAGGGGGTATAATATTGCTGCCTGGACCATTTCTTCTTGTTTCTCCACCAAGGGGTCCATTTCAGCTGAGTAAATATTTGGCACATGTTTTGCCAAGCACTGTAAAAATGTAGCTTGGAAGTCGGATCTTTCATCACACCACTGCAAGAAAAAGTACACCCATGGATAAACAAACAAATAAGTAAATATAAAGAAAATAGGATTACACACTTCTACTGTGAATTCAGAAGTCTTTCCTATGTTAGAATTCAGTTCTTTCAGCAAAAAAATCCAAGAAACCATGGATTTCCAATGATTTCTCTGGTATTTACCACCACAGTAACCTCTGTTCCTTTGAAGTCTTCTACTAAAACACTCTAAGGCAAGAGCTGCCAAGTGCTATGTTACTGTAGAGAAACCCATGCACTAAATAATTTTCAACTACACTCTTCCCCACAGGCCAACCAATACACAAAGCTTGATGTCTGTTCAGCTGCCAACAAATGGAAATAATTGCCACAGCTGGGAAAAGTTTGGGATTTATTCCTTTGCCTGCTGATAGTCACAAAACATTTACCAACTTAATGGTCTTCTGAAAGCCTTGTGGAACTGGTCATCAGAGGTGAACAGTTGCTAAGGAAGAAAGAAGCCCAAATGATCATACAAGTTGTATCAAACTCTATTATTGTGATTGGGAAACCAGACTAAAACACAGTTTCATTTTTGTAAGACAATTATGAAAGTACTTGTGTTTTGATTTGAGGTTCTTAGTCCGTAACTTTACTTCCAACTTCTTCACTTCTCCAGTTCTCTTCAATTGTCCTATTTCTGTCTTTTAAGTCTGAATATCCTTTCTTTCATATTATTCTCATGATATTTATAAATAACTTTTGGTTTTCCCCATTGCAAATTAGAAAGGCTCTTAAGGACAACATCCTTTCAAACACAACCTTGGTTAAAATCTAAATATCATAGAATATTCTAACTTGAAAGGGACTCACAAGGATCATTAAGTCCAAAACAGGACAGCCCCAAGAACCACATGCCTAAGAGCATTGTGCAAATGCTTCTTGAACTCTGGCGAGATTGGAGATAATTACTTCTCCAGGGAGCCTGTTCCAGTGCCCAACCACCCTTTGGGGGAAAAAGTTTTTCCTAATATCCAACCCAAACCTCTCCTGATGCAATCCCATGCTCTTCCCTCAGGTCACTGGGTACCACAGAGAAGAGATCAGTGCCTGCCCCTCCTGCCCCCCTCACAAGGAAGTTGCAGACAGCAGTGAGGGCTCCCCTCAGCCTCCTCCAGACTGAACAGACCAAGTGAGCTCAGCTGCTCCTCACACGGCTTCCCCTCAAGGCCCTTCACCATCCTTGCTCCCCTCCTCTGGATGCTCTCCAATAGGTTTGTATCCTTCTTATGTTGTGGTGCCCAAAACCGCACACAAGATTCAAGATGAGTGTAAGGAAAAAAAATACATATGTAACTTCATAAATAGCTCTAAAGGGAATTTTCTCCAGGCCAGCAAGTAGGGAACGAGCAAAGCAATCACCAAAAGGTTCAGGATGAAAGAAGGCTCAAAGAAGTAGACTATTTAACTTTTTACGAGAAAAGCAAAAAATCCTCAATCCTTTATTTATTTTTTTGGCCATTAATCTTCCTCACCATCACCCATAGGCAGTCCATCACTTCATTTATCATGGTGAAAATGCATGGCAGAAGCTGATGAAAAAGATAAGCCATGGTTAATCTCGTCAAGCAGAACAGCAGATTTGTCCACAATCATATTCGAATATTCTTATTTGCTAAGTGCAGCAGCTTGATCAGTTGAATCAGATTCCTTGAATCACAAAGCATTCAAACCTATCCATTATTATCTGAAAATGAAGACCCATCCGTGAAGTGAAAGGAACCTATTTGCTAAGAAATAAATCCGGTTTTGTTCCAAAATTTCACCTGAGCAGTAACCACCACTGAAAGTACTGTACTGGTTATAAAAGCTGTAGCATACACACATATGTAATATATATGCAATCTGTATACATATACATACATCCACTCAAATATATAAGTATGTATTTATTTTCACATATTCAGATCTGAGGAACAAAAAGAAAAGGAAACTAATTAAATGGCTGCCTTTTTATTTTAATTAACTTATTCAAATTTTTCCACTACCTAGCAACATTTTTATTAAATAAAAGTGATGTTTACCCAGGGCATAAAGACACTAAATTGTAAAAAAGAACTAAAAATTAAATCCAAATTTATCAGATACTTGCATATTAACACTGAAAAAACAAAAATATCACACACAGCTAATGACTCTGAGAAAGATAATCAATTAAAAGAGGTAGCTGAAAACTGAAATACTTGATCATGTGTTTATTTTTTTATTCATCTGATTTAAGATGAGTGGAAGTGAATTATTCTTATCATAACAGAACGTAATAATTTAGTATTTCTGCTTAAACATGTTTCCTCCTGTAACTAGTTTTTGTTTTATCTTGCCTATACTGCATTATGCTTTCATCAAATTCCCCTTCCAATTTGGTTACTGTATTTTTTAAATGTGGGAGGATGGGATGTGGCACGCTCTGTTTGCAGAGCAGAAGAGAATCCCAGTCTGTCCCCTTCTATCTTAATGACCCAGGCTCCCAAGAGATGGTGCAAGTTCTGTGTTGTTGGTCCAGAGCAGATCATAGCTTCAAGAAACACAGAGCTAAGCTTCCCTGAAAATCTGCCAGAAGTGTAAAATGGGTTCTCACACAGTCAAACTCACAAGCATTTCAAGCATTCTTGTGCAAAGCTTTTAATTCTATTTAAATGTTGTTCCAAGAAGAGAGGACAGGAAATAGGAACAAAAAGGGAACGAGGGAAGCAAGAGAATTTTCTCAAGCAGGCTGTATGTCTTCTGGTAAGAACACCAAAATATATGCTCAGTCTGTATGTCACTCAGGAAATACCCATTATACTCACAAGAGAAACAAGAGCGTTTTTCTTATTTCTAAAAGATGCACCAGGCTAAACTTCAGACCTATCCCATACCCTCTGTGCCTCCTATGAGAAATTATTTATTCCTTTCATCAAAATCTTTTTACTATATTATGTTCAAATGTATAAAATTGCATACAAAACTTACAACATACAAAAATATCAACAATACAAAATCTGCCAAACAAAACACCCCCTAGATTACACTTGACTCCTCAATGCTAGCTTTGTCCCTTTGTGCCCACATATTGAAACTCAACAGTTTGAGAAGTCCCATTTTCCCTCTGCTCACTCACTCCCTTACCTGAGCTCATAGCTGTCAACTGCTCAATTGCTACAGATATAAAAAAAATATTAATTGATAAATTGATAGGCTTTTTGGTTTTATTGAGCTGGAAGTCTAGAAAAGCCAAACTGATGTGCAAGACAGTTGCAAGCCTAGACGGGGCTCACACTGCAGCTTTCTGCCCAGCCCTGGCATAGGCAGCCCTGAGAGGCTGTGGAAATGCCAACCTTTGACATATTCAAAAGCCAGCTGGGCATGGTCCCAATGACCTGCAGAGGTGCCTCAATCATTATGTGATTCAAATGCTTTGTATGGAAAAATCTTACTTCTTTGTCAATCTCTATTAATCTTCTAATTTCTGCTACTAGTAAGCTCTAGAGAAAAGTTATTCTCCAGATTTGATTCCACTCAAGAGTAAATTTGAAATACAGTACTGAAAGAGGGAGAAGCCATGAAATAACACAATTAAGGAAGAAACATTACCATGTAACCAAAACAATACTATCAGTTAGCTCTCCACGGGCACTTACACCTTACTCACAGGGGCCCACGTGCTGTAAGCTAACAGAGGAAAGCCCAGAGGAAGCTGGTTGAGTACACTCTACTCCAACTGACACTGCCATTGGAAAATATTTTTGGACTGCAAACTTAAAATTACTGATTTTAGGAAAAAGAACCACCTTCACATTTGGAGCAAATTAGAACTTAATCTAAAATCTGAATTCTGAAATTGCTCAGCTTTTAAATATTTGTATTAGTGATCTTAGTAGAGTTCTTTCAATGGGTTTCTTGGTCATTTTCTCACTTTTAATTAAAGTTTGCCGAAGAAACGGCCATGTCACCACACAGCCCATGAGGATACACACATGACCCTAAAATAAAACCCCCACAAACAGTGACCAGAATGAGCTAAGGGAGCTCTCATTGCAGCAGCACACCACAACTTTCCTGCAGAGGGAGAGTAACATCCACACCACCTTGGCAGGCACTCACGGGTATTGGAAACACCAGGCAAAGGTGACACTCAAGAACCTGACACTAGTGACAAGTGCATGTCAAAGATACATGGTGTCTCCTATCTCTGCTTTTATACTTTATATCTCTAACCTGCTCCAGACCCATCTCTTTTCCTAATTCAATCACACATTCCTGTCACATTCGCCTTTTTTAAAATCAGGATAATTCTCAAACTGCATGAAAGAGGATAAAAAAGGGAGGCAGGAGGAGTTTCAAAGCTGTGTTTCTCAAGGGCTAGCAGTTCTGTCAGAAGAGCAGTCACAAAAACCATTTTGTCCATCACATTTGATTTGTGCTGTATAACAAAAGCAGTATTTTGTCATCTTTCTTGACTCTTCAGAAGAATACTGTGACAGAAGCATTGCTTCAAAATATCACTTGAGAGCAAACCATTAGGAAACAATTTCTTGTCTTGCATGGGAAACATATCCTCCTCTGTGGGATCAGACTAATATTTCTTCCCATGTGTAACCATATAGAGATTTTCCCAGATGTCAATTCAACCAAATATGCAGATGTATCCTACATGTAAAAGGACAGTTTGTAGCTTTTTCCAAACCCTTTAATAAGCATCATGCCAAATGGTCAGAGTTTGAGAAATTGTATTTGCATACAAATACTGCTATAAAATACACAACATCTGTCATTGATATAGCAAATATATCCATATCCAATTGTCTTTCACAAACACATTCCATTTACGACTACTTCAAATAATAACAGGAATGAGACAGAAGGAAGTGTATAACAAAAAAAGGAAGAAAGAAGTTAACGATACTCTCAATTCACCTTTCACCTGCAGACCAAGCTTCAAATGAGATTTCTCACCACTATGACAGAATTTCTTTATCATTGCAGAGGTTTATTACGTACACTAATTCAGTAGCTGTTGCTTCCACGACAATCTTTGATCTACCTTCTAAGCACAGTTCTCTTGGAATTCTGAAGTCTTTTCAAACTAACAGCTTGCATGAGGCAATATTATAAAAAGCAGCTGTACTTTAACTGCACTGATTGACAAGCTGATCTTTTAGTGCAAAAGTGATTGCCTAAATTTCAAGACTGTTTTTAGATCTATACATTAATCTAATCAGTGAAAAGGAATATTAACATTTATTAACATTTAACAACAAATTATGAAGGAACAGACTCTACCAGTAGCATGAACTAAAACCTGTAGCTGGTCCAGCATTCCAGTTAAAAGGAATAGTAAAGTATTTTGCTATGAACAGCAAAAATCTGCCAGGCATGGGACTACAATACCAGCTGCCTGTCAAAGCAGCTAGGAAAAGCAGGATTTTAGAAGTAAATATTTAAAATGCTGGGGACATACTGATTTCAAGCAGGTGCCATTCAACATAAATACAAATACAAAAGGTAGCTGTATTTTAAGGCACAGAATACTTGTTACAAGTTAAATAAAGATTAGCAGGACAACATTTCAGAAAACTTTTATTCTGATATTGCCCAACTAATTGAGGAAACATATGACATTTTAAAAGGATAAATATGCACAAGTTCTTTGACAAGTAGGCAGAATACTTAAAATTTCTTTGGAAAGCCAAGTTCAAGGGATTCTTGAACTAACATTTTCATATAAGGGTTCTGCTTTCAAAATTTTGGTTCCATTTTTCCTTCTTATTGTTTTGGTTTAAAATTACCAGTTTTCTTATGCATTGAAAATAAGATCCAACCAGAGCACAGAACACCTAGGCATTATTTTTAGTAAAAACAACATTAAGATAGAGCAATCTATTTCAGCCTCAAAGATATATATTCCACAAAGAAGAGGCTTCAAAAATAAACACTAGAAATTAAGATATTTCTTCTTCCCTGCCTTAAATTTTTTTTTTTTTGTTAGAAGCATAAATTCTATCTCTGGAGGGGCACAGTTCAGAGAATTAAAATGGAAACTTGCTTTATTTGTTTTGTCACATTCATAACAGGAATTACGTTGTTTCACATTCTCCAACAAAGCAGAGCCAATGTTTCAGCAGAGAATCTAAGCTGGAAAAATTACTGTTTAGAACTCAAATACAAAATATCTGTTTTCTGATGCATGTCAGCTCCTTTATATAACATGGCTAAACAAACCAAACCATACTACCAAACTTTAGTATCCAGTCTGCTCTGGTTATCAATAATTACACTAAAAGAAGGAAGTTAGGTTTCAAAAGTTTTTTTCCCTTGGCACAGCATGGGTAACATTCAAAACTGTCTAACACTGTCCTAACAAAACACCAACTTTGACCTGAAGACATAAAAGAACTTTTTGATCTCTCCAGTCATTTAACTTTGGCCCCTGAGCCAAAGCAGGGTGCCAATTCATGTCAAAAGATGCTTTAATGATGCAGGTGTTTGCCCACTTGGAATGAGACTCAAAACCAGCACAGACTACTAAAGCTCTGTCTAGAGTACAATCCACCTCGATCCCAGCAGTCAGCAGTGACTACCAGCTGAGCTGAGCCTGGGCAAACTGGCGACCACCAGAGAAGGACAAGTAACCACCAGCACCATCTGTTGCTGTTTCAGCTGCTGGACAGCTAAAACTGATGTCTTCTTCGGGGTAAACAAGGCACAGACACAAGCTGCTCAACCTCTGGGAAACTGCAGGTCACTTTTAAATCACAGGCACCTCCAAAACCACGAGAGCACAGCTGCAGCTCGTAGGAGTAAGCACCTGAAAGCAATCTGGTGCCCAAGGAGACAACTGGAGTCAAACCATGGCCTCTCCGCCATGCTGGAGGCACCTCTATTGTACCTCCCTACCAAGTGGACACTCCAGCCTAAATATGCTGCAAAATTACCAGGATACTACTACTAAGAAGGTTCAACAGGCAAAATGGTCAGGAATTCCAGAACTAATTTTCAAGTCTTTGAGGCATGCAATCTAATCACCTTTTCATGTTCCAAATTTTTGGTGAAACCTGCATTTGTTAGATAGCAACATACAACTAACACTAGAGGAAGCAGGAATTTAACATCACATAGTAAATCAAAACCATGTGCAAAATACTTATTTTGGAGGAAAAGTTAGTCTCCCTATAAAAACAGCAAAATCATCATTGCAGAGTTACTTATAATAATATTCTGTGAGACTTTGAAATTGAATTTTAAGTTCTGACTATTCATTTAAGCATTTTTATTTTGTTTCTAGAGAAACAAAGGAAATATTTTGATTCTTTCTTTGATCCTTAACATCCATGCTGTAGTCTCCTACATTTGAAGGAACAGGACATCCATGAAATGTCTTAGCAAGCACCAGGCTGCACTTCAAAACACACAACTACAGTAAATATTTACAAAGAAGTAATTCATTAATGGAAGGATGGGGGGTGCAGGATAGGGTGGAAAACAACACCACTGAGATTTTTTAATTCCCTGTGTATTCACACTTACCTAATTTTCCAATTATCATCAGTTTTAAGATCCACTGCATACAGTCTAATTCTGCAGTGAAAGAATGTGCAGAACAATTCAGGTGACTGTATCCATATTTAGCACTCAGCATCCCTCAAACACTTTCCCTTATACACCAAACCCATCCTGTTTATCCCTAACGTCTCTACTGCTGTGACATCTAGGAGACACTGAAACAGTTACATGCTATCAGGAATATCCACTGCTTTCTCCTCTCACAACTGCAATACTGTAATAGGACTAGAGCGACCATACATTTACGTGGACTCAAGCAAAGATATCAGATACCTTTACAATCAGCTCACCTGCTCTAACAAAAGGCACAAAATTTGCCAATAAGTAAACATGAAAGCTGACAGGCAAGAAAAAACCACAGTGCTACCAGATGCAATAACAATGTGAAAGCACTGCAGTAAATATATGGAGATGCAAACAGGACCTGGGCCATGCTCCAGTTACCTGTTGCAACTTTCACATCTCCATTTCTTGGACACTGACACAAGTGTACAGTAAACACTGTTCTGCCAATACACTGCACTGCTCTAAATACAGCAGCCTTGACCGTGTGCATTTCAGGGCTTAGTTACACTAAAGCATATGATGGCTTACCTAAAATAAAAGTTTTAAACAAATTTAGCTTAATAAAGTAAAATTATATGGACACGTCAGCTGGTCTAAGCAGGTCAGTTCAGTTTAGAAGACACTGCAACTCCAACGAAGATACCTGACTTGGATTTCACTAATTTCAAGACATAACCTGCACATGAATTTGAATATCCCCTCGATATTACTACTTGATTATGACACTGAAGTCATAATCATAATCATTCAGTACCTACTGAAGCAGGACTCCTCACATACATTGTCTCAACTATATAACAGCACTGAATGACAAAAGATCTGAAATACCTTAAAATGCACAAGTGCCTGTATCATGTTTTACATTATGAGACCGAAATTTGGAATTTTCCTGTCTTTAAAGGAAATATCATAATATAAGCTTTTCCCTTTTTGTACACCACTACACCACTTACAGCTCAGCTTTTGTTAGGAGTTCTGACCGATGGCAAAAAGAAAGAACCTTAAAAAAAACCCCTTTTCTTCACAAATGTTACTGAGAAGGTACATATACATGAAAATTTGAAGATCCAGTGTAAGTTTAAAATCCTTGAAAGAGCTTAATATCAAAGCCCTGCTCCAAAAAGCAGGCAGGAGTCAAACTGGAATTTGTTTAGAATACAAATGGACAGCCAACCAAGGGCTGGATTCAGCCTGCAAAGCAGGCTTTTGTCAGGCCACCAGCAATGCCTGCTAGCCAACTACTGCACAAGCCAAGTCCAGCCCATCAGCCAGCCAAATAAACTGTTGATGCTGTTGGAAAAGCAAAGAATGTAAACTCAAGTTTGGTAGACAGGGTTTACTACTTAATCAGCATTACATTCAGCCCACTCTTCCAGGGCAGCTCAGAAAGCAATACAGCCACTATGGAGAGGCAGAAGCACAGACAGGACCTGACTTCCAACTAATGCAGGGAAACACCACGTTAAGTATTTTCAACCACAGCCATCCATCCTGAGGCACTGGAGATAAATGCAGAGAAGACACCACTGGCTTGGGCTGGGTGCAGAAGTTTATTACCTGAGTCATCATCACCCATTCCAGCATCAGGCTGGCTCCTGCAGCATCATTCAGGTAATCCTGCATCATGCACCCAGCACTCTGGGAAGGTTTGCAGCCAGATGTGGTGCTGCACTGCAGCCAATGGCACCCAAAGCCAGAGATGAAGAGAGGAGCAAGAGCCTGACTGCTCTGACATTGAGACAGATTTGACAAGTTCAGTGAGGCCAAAGCTCACCCTATTTAACCAGGTCTTTCCACTCCACACTACTTTCCAACTCTACTATCACAGTGACTTTCAGAACAGCTCTGCACAGTGAAAGCACAAGTCAGGGAGGATATATTAGTTCTACCTACTTAGTACCATCTTTAGGACATCAATAAATTGGGTGTACTGCTTCCAGATTACAGCTGTCTCTAGCACCACTATAGCCAGGTTTGCTATCTAACATCTCAAATGCTGTCAGTCACAACCTAAGTACATATCCCAGCCTCTTCTTCTCCCTTTTTATAACATACTCTCAGCCCCTACTCCCTGTCAAAATCCCTGCAGTTTGCTTGGATGTATGGCAGCAACATGGTCTGGATGGCCAACTACCTTCCTTGGAACAATGATAATTATGGTCTAGACACTTTCAATTGGCTGAAATCACATAAAGATTAAGACAACTTAGTGGGCCAGCATCACCTTTGAGCAGCTGAGGATCTCTTCAACAACTCTTAGTTTCTCACAATACCACTATTATTGGATAATAATGCAGTTTTATGGATTGCTTGGGCTAACTCAGTCTCCTATGTCCCCAGTTAATGAAAGGTTGATTGGATTGCTTTGCTGCTGATTGCCACTATTACCCTCAGTACCACTGACTTTATGCACAGCTCACAAGCTTAAGAAATCACCTTTCTTGGGCTGTAATTTTTAACACTATGCAATCAAATCACATTTTTCCTTGTTTAAAATCAAGTTGTTCCTGATAAAAAAAAAATCCACACATAGGCCTGTTTCAATCACAGAAATATAGAGCACTTAAGAATGAAGTCTGTGACTAAAGGGCCATTTCTAATGAGTTGCAGATACTTAAAATTCTGAGAAAAAGAGTACAAGGAATAATGGCTGTTGGCTTAGTGCTGCCACATGCAAGACAGGTTCCATGAGTAAACATCTTTCTACTTTCATTAGTGGTGTGTAGCACCACGTAAACAGTAGCTATTCTACAGGCTTGCCAGCACCCAACTTTTAAACACTGTCAGTCAACACTTTCAAAACTATACTATGTGTGCAGACTGTTACAGAAAATAGAACATAAAATGTGAAGTTCCTCATACACATCCATCTGTCCTCCTTTCTAAAGTTGTCAGCCTTTGGGTTTTAAACTCCTCTAGATAAAGTGTTTCAAACATAGTAATCACAATACAAGTTTGTGGAGGAAACCACAGAAGGCACTTAGGTGCTACCACTAGACAGGGTCAACACCAAATTGTGTTCAATAACAAAATATTAAATCCATAGACAATTATTTTCCTGAACGAAAAAAGAAACAAGACTTCTGTTCAACAAACAACTGGTTCCTATGTTCTTTCTAAATTCTACTACTTGCTGCTCCACACACTCTGCAGAACAATAATTTGTTATTCACCCTTTCTTGTTCCAATGTTCCTTTATTTAAGAAAGGTAAAGGACTATGGTTAAAGATGCACATATACACTACAACGTTAAAAGGACAGTCTCTGAAGCTTTCCAAAGTTCGATCTCATTTAATTCCGATATTAAGCGCCAACTGAAGACACGGGACAGGGGCTGAGAGATGCTGCGGGGAACTGAGACAAACCGCTTCCCGTGGGCCCCTGACAGCGGCTCGCCGGGCCCGGGGCAGGGCTGGCTCTCGCTGCCGGGGCAGAGGCGGCGAGTCCCGGAGCCGCAGCCAGAGCAGGCCGCCGGGACGGGTGCGCAGCTCCGCCCGCCGCCGGCACGGGG